>JAASFJ010000930.1:0-13917 GCA_023333755.1 Globisporangium uncinulatum
CAGCAATTTCGACTTTTGATTGGCTATTTCTGCTTTATCCGCCATTATCTGGTTGTGGGCCATAATCTGGTGCTTTACCTTAGTGAAGAAAGTAATGGTTGTAGGTATATTGAGCATGATTGCTGTGCTATTTTATGCTCAAATTGTCGCCCCGTGCTTGCGGGTTCGGTGCTTGTAGTAGCTGTTCTTTTTCTCGAAGTACTTGTTGCACACACTGCATGTCCCACCCTGGCCATTCACCGCCCTGTACTTGTCGACGATCACCTCCTTCTTCGGGTTCTTCGAACAGAACCTGCTATGGTTCGTGACCGTTCTCTTCACGCTGGAGACGAAGGAGCAGTACTTGCACTTGTAGGTTGGGGGCGGCACCGCCTCGGTCGCGTTGTCGTCCCACTCGATGCCCTTGACAGTCAGCGTCGCATGGATTCTGTAGTTGATGCTCTCGAACGAGGCTCCGGCGTGAGCCAGATCCCCGCGGAACAGCACGCAGTCTCCGGGTCCGTACACGATGGTCTTCTGCTTCCGTGGGTCGGCCTCCGCGAAGCACCCCTCATAGACGATCAGCTTGGTGTCTGGCTGAAGACCAATCAGGATGCCGGCTTGGATCGTGCCGTACTTCACGCGCGCACTAGCTGTCTCGAACTTCGGGAAGTCTTGATGGGCTTGCTGCTGGTCTCCTTGCGGCAGGCTCTTGAGCACGACCCAGTTCTTCGGCACCCAGCTCATCTTCGTTCTCGAGATCACGCGATGCCGTGCTTGGTCCTTCACGTTGACGAACGCCCTGATGAACGACGGGAAGTCAGCTTGAAGGCGGCGCTTGTCGAACTCATCGGAGCCGATCTCCTTGAAGATGGGTATGTACTTCAGCTTGTGTACATTCGACATCACGCTCTTGATCAGGTCGGGACCGAGAACTCCCTGGATCAGCACATAGCCGTTCTCCCAGAACTCTTTCAGGAATGCTTCCATCAATAAGTCGATTTCATCGCGAGCGGCAGGCTCTTCACTGTCGCGGACGGCAGGCTGCTCTTCACGCTCATGGACGGCAGACTGCTCTTCACGCTCACGGATGGCAGGCCGCTCTTCACGTTCGCGGACGGCGGGCCGCCGCTTACCGCCTGCGTCTATAGTCGCTCGATCATTATCGCCAGTATCTGATTGCCGCTTTCGTTTTTGCCCGGTCGGCATCATGTTTTCTTCTCGCCGCATAGTCGTGGCGACGACCCGAAAAAATGGCACTGATCCAACACCAGCTCAGTGACACAACTCCGGCTCGACAGCGGATGAGAGATTTGTCACTGAGCGCGAATTGAATCAGTGACAAAATAATCGAATGGTTGGATGTATTTTTTATATTCAAACTGCAATGATGATGCGACGAGCGTGCCATCAAACGATTGGTTCAAAAACATATACCGACATGTCTCTCATATTTTGTCAATCAGTGTTTTAAGACTATGTCACTATTTCAAATTAATGCCTATATGGCAAAGTTAGAATTACTATACCTGGAAAATGAGCGATCATGACAATTCCATACATCAATTATAAATCATATGCGAGCGAATATGATGACAATGAATGTCCCAAAAATATTCAAACTGGCTCCTGTTGAAAGAGAAGATGAGATGGAGCGAAGGTTAAAAGAAGAACTTCGTATATCCTCAGATGCTCCAATTACTGCAATCCCATACGAGTATGTTGGAGCCGATATCCGTCAGTTGTATCCAAACAATGACTTAAATGTAAAAAATTATCAAGACTGGTATAAGCTCACCCCGGCATATAGTATCGCATTTGCAGGAAAAACTCCAATAGTACATCTGAAATAATTCTATAATCGAAGAAGCGGAAACTTTGTGGGAAAGAGAATTCGCAGATGGATCGCAGAAGAAAAAACTGTGATTTACTGTGATAAATTCGACAAGGCATCTGCGGTGGCATCGATTGTTGCTCTATTAACGACATTCATAACCACTATGTAGCAAGTTTGGATTGGAGCAAAAACTTAATATGTTTTGCAAACAAACACTGCTGATGCAATATTGCTCCGAGAAGTTCAACTATTAGACAGCATTGCAAATAGTATGGTTTATATTATACTTAAGCTTGCAATATCTGGCATTCCTGCAGTAGTAATTACTTTCAATGTTTATAAGCGCACAACACTACCAAAGCCAAATGTGATTGATAGACAGTATCATTAAGGAGACAATCAAAACCAATACATCCAGTCGAGTTCTCCCAGATATTCCAACTACAAATTGTAGAAGAGATACTATGCTATCAATGGATACAAAAACAATCCCAATCCCGTAAACTAAAACATTTTCAAACTTATTTTTTTGGCTCTCGTCTTAAATCAAAAAAAAAAAATCCTTTCAAGGACGCGTGAGACGAGCTACCAGTACGCCGCTGTGAACGTCGGGATCACGACAGGGAAAGCGACGTGGGCTGCTGTTGACCGGGACGACGACGACAGCTGCACCGACAAGCAAACCCTGTCGTCATTGGAGGCGAGACGCGACAGCGGTTCTTGTCGACAGACCCGCTCGCGAGAGGCGACGTGTTCGTCATGTACGATCTCGTCGACGTGTACTGTCACCTTGTCGGCGCAGTGAGCCTGAACGACGACGTCCCGACCGAGGCGCTGCAACAACGTGGCGTCTCGGTCGTGTTCTTCGACGGTGTCGAACTGTGGCACTCGACGCCACTATCGGAGACGCGACAAATGGAGAAGTACGAAGTGTCGGTGCGCCACGTTCTTTGCGCGGATCGCGAGGCGAGACTCATCCCGTGCCTCGTCCAGCGACACGAGCAGCAGCCGTACCCGCAACCGTCGCAGCTCGAGCGCGTCGTCGTCGTCAGAAGGGCCGCCGCCGCTCTCGCTGCCGTCGTTCCAGCGCATGTCGCGTGTGTCACCGGCGCTGTTGGATGACGTGGCAGCCGATGCGCCGCCTCCAGCAGCTGTGGCCAGCGAGCAAACTGCGGTCGTGGCGGAAGTGCAGGCATCTTCGGTTGCAGTTGGACTCAGCGCGCCAACTGTCGTAGCGAGCGGCGTCAGTGTTCCGCGAGTGTACACAACAAGGGAGCTCGCAGGCGTCGACGCGATCAACGAAGCAACGCAGCGCAGCCAGTTCGACTTGAACACTGAGGATGGCGCGAGTTTGGGAGGCAGTATACTGTACTGTGTTGCTTGCCTAGCGCTCATGAGCTTGTGTGTGTATGTGTGCGTTGCTAGCAGAGAACCAGGACCAAGCCCGGACAAGTGCCGAGTCGACTGCGTCCGCAACCGGAGCAGCAGCAGTGACAGCGGCGAAGAAGAAGTTACCGAAACGACCGAGTTTTCTCAGCCGCATGTTGCGATCGAGCGCTTCGTCGCCCCAGTCTGCGCCGCAGCCTGTGGGGGCGGAAGCACAGAGACTCCTTGGAGTCAGCACAGCGACCGTGAACCATCCACTCCCGCGCCTCGAGCTCTCCGGGATCGAGGCTGTGCGGGAAGCCACCCACCAGAGCGAGTTCGACTTCTCAGACGAGATGTAACATCAACAACGAGTGGCTGATCGTACTCCCGAGCTCGTGGTTCGAGATGAAACCAAAGGGTTCAGCCAGTCGCGTTGCGCATAGAGCACCTTGACGACTGTAGCGTTGCTTCTCGCTCGTACGCTACCGCGATCGGCTTGTACGACGCCACGGACTTGAACTTTGTCTCGAACGGTGTTGGTGTCGTGGCCTGCGAGACGTGTCCAGCCAGCAACCACCGACATCGTTTAGTCGTCTCCCGAGACGGTCAACATCGCCAGCGTGAGAGGTGTCCCTCTCTCGCCACTGCTATTGGAGTGCCATTGTGAAGCATCCACGTACCATTCGGAACTGGTGGCTGTGGAACTCGTGCAGTCCTGGCAGCAGTCCGCTCTGGTCCAGGATCTTCTCGAGCCGAAGCTCCACGTTCGAGCTCTTGCGCGCAGTGTGCGGCACACGCGACCGGAAGTCCTGCATTCGACACAAGGCGTCATGACAGTCAGTCAGTTCCCTTTGCGGACGTCGTTGATGACGGAATCGACTGTTGATTCATGCACAGGCTTGTTGACTGGCGCAGTTCGCGTTGGCGTCTTGGACTGCTCGCGACGGCGCTGGTCGAACGATTGCTGAAAGCAAACTGACACGGGCTGCAAGTCTTCGCCCTGCGCCGGCCCAAAGAACCCTTCCTACCAGTGCACACTCAGGACTCGTCTCGGATGTGATCCATCAAGCAGCCACATACAACAGAGCCAACCAGCCAGTGAGTGGCAATCCTGCGACGCGGTCCATCCATCGACTGACCTGATCGAGTGTGGTGCGCCGTCGCACGTCCTGGTTCGTCGGGAGCGCAAACTTGGCGCGGAAGTCTGTGCCTTCGACGCACCATGACGCTGGCGGCGACTCGCGGTGGAAGCGGTGGTCGCTTGGCGCGCGGTAGGGCGACCGAGTCGCGTCGTTGCGCTTCGCCGCCTCAGTTCGGGCCGCTGCCAAGCCCTCTGAACGCGGCAGCGTCTGGAAGTGCGTGTACTGGAGACACGCTCGCGGCGGGCGGTAGCTTGACTTGCGCGCGATGCTCTGCGCTTGGACCTTGGGGCTCGCTGCAGTCGACACGACACTCTCAAACGACGAGAACCAGTCGTAGTCGTCGAATGTCATTCGCGACGTTGGCGTGGAGGTGGCTCTCACGGCAAGCACCAGGGAAAATCTCAACCACAAAGAAGGACTCGCGCGCGTGAGAGGTGGTGGGTGGTATCGGACATGAGAGCGAGTGATCGAGCGATTCGGTGCGAGTCACTGACTTGGAGTGACTTTAGTCGACTTGGAGCGACTCCACTCGTAGCTTGTGCGACAGAAGGTGATTCGGGTCTTCTGCGACGCGCGCGACCCGAAGTGACTCGCGACCGAAACGTACATGTTCTTCCAGGTATCGTGCATGCGCCACGCACCAGGCATCGATCGATGTCGAATGTTGGGTGTCGGGTGTCAGATGTCGGATGTGCGATATCAGATGCCATCGACAGACTGAATTAGATATCAGGTGTCAAGTATCTGCTATCGGGTTTCGAGAGATGACGACGAGCACTGAATGTCGTGACGGTATCGAGCTCGGAGGTGATTCAGGTATGACGACCACCCAAGTCCTAGTGAAAACGCAAAGTCACGCTGTCTGCGAAAGGCGTGCGAGTATCGACTTTTGTCTGTGCAAGCAAGCTTCGGCTGGTCGGATGCGTGGCTGTGCGTCATGAAAGCGAGGACAGAGGCACCCATGGCGAGAGGGAGACAAGTGTCGACGTTTAGACTCACTCAAGAACGCGTGGATGTGAGATGATCCGTGTTTGGCTGCTTCCATTCAACTCGGTGTGTCAACTCAACTGAACTCGACA
The DNA here is from genome assembly GCA_023333755.1 of Globisporangium uncinulatum. Lineage (NCBI taxonomy): Eukaryota > Oomycota > Peronosporomycetes > Pythiales > Pythiaceae > Globisporangium > Globisporangium uncinulatum. The sequence goes on from JAASFJ010000930.1 coordinate 5,406, forward strand.
CCACAGAGCATTGGAGCACACGATCCGAGCGTGCTGGTTCCGCTGGCTTCGCTGCTTCCGCTGGCTCCGCTGTGTTTCTGCTGGTCTCTCGCTCTGCTGCATCTGCATCTGTGTGTGCGCGAGTGTATGACCGTCTGTACGGGAATGCTGTCAATCGGTTGGATTTGGTGTCTAGCAGTAGAAGAGTCCACCGAATGGGGTGCCGAGTCCGCACCCGCCTCCGCAGAGGCCCGCACCAAAGGCGTTCCAATATCCGAGCGTGTACGCCCATCCTCCGAGGCTCCACGTCACTCGGCTTCACGTCGCGAGCAGCTGGCAACTTGTCTCGGTCGTGTTCGCGGAACAACCTGATGGGGACGTCAAGGCATCCGAGTCACCAGTCGACCGTCAGTCCAAGTTACAACACCACCACTTTCCAGTCAACCGCAACCAACGTACGTGCTCAAGTTGACGAGCGTCTCGCTCCACTCTCTTCAAGTCCGACTGCTCACGAGTCGAAAGAGCTCGCTCTGGATGATCGCGACACGACCCGCGTCACTGCACGCGTCTGCTGTACAAAGAACACACGCTGCGTCTTCTCCCAGCGCTCTGGACCGCCGCACGACGCGAGCAGCAGTGCGTCTGTAAACTGGTTGTAGTGCAAGCACATGTCCTCCACCCCAACACCCTGTCAATACAAACAGCCACACACACAGTGAGCGTCACCAAGTTCACGTTACGATTACACACTGTTGGAGCGACATACACGTACGTCAATGCAGCGCAGCGGTTGGTTCTTGCACCGGCGCTGCCGCTGTGATGTCTGCTTGCGAGTTGACTCGGCGTTCAGCGTGTTGATCTTCTCGGCGTCGACCCCGAGGCGCTGCAGCAAGTGCTCGCACGCGTCCGTCGCAAACCGGATCTTCACAACGCTTCGCACGGCTGCGCTCCGCGGCGTTCGCAGCGTCAGCGTCTTGCGCCGCAGTGGCCGGAAAAGTCCCGCGACTCGAGCGACCGGTCGAGCTCTTCGGCCTCAGCAACGAGCCGCAACTTGATCACGATGCAGTGAAAGTGCACGAGTCGGCGACGGTCCGTGGTCGGCAGGCTGGCTCCATTGGATGCGCGATCGTCACGAGCTTGCCGCCAAAGCCGAATGACGCACCAGCGAGATGACGTGTCCACTTGGACGGACGACAGATGGGGCTGCCGCCGCCCGAGAGACCCCAGACCTGGACCTTGCCGTCAACCGAGCGCGCCGACGCGACCGCTGGGATCGTCGGCAACCACTGCACGTTTCAGCGGCGCTGGCCAGTCCCGCCGCCAAAGAACTGGTCCGAGCTCACCATTGCGCACCGCCACCAACTTCAGACGACGAAAAGAGCTCGTAGCGCGTCTTGCGCGAGAAGAGAGGCGTCTCGCTGTCGTTCGCACACGAGTGCAAGAAGTCCAGGTCGTCTGGGCAAACACGAGAGCAAGAGCACGGCGGCCAAGTGCTCGTGGAGCTCGTCCAGTGGTGTCGACGCCGAGCTGTGTATGTTCGAGAGCATCACGTCCGGTCGCTCGTTGTCTGCAGACGCGATCTGGAGCCCTTTGTTTGGGTCCACGCGGTGGCTGAGCTCAGGCCACGCTGCGGGTCGCGCAGCTCGCACCACGGCTTCTGCTTCGAGTCACAACTCCCGACCGAGCAGTTCTGCACATAACGACGACGTGTGGGTGAGCGTTCTGTCAGCCGCACACAGCCACCCACACAGTGAGGCACACAACCACAACACACACCTGCTCGGCCACTGTGCGGCTCGACGAGGTCGGGCTCGTGCGCGATCGCGTCGTACTGGATGCTCGCGTCGCGTGCTAGTCCGAGTGGCCTAACAGTGGTTCGAGTTTAGAATCACCCAATTGTTGATGAACTCTGCACGAATGGCGCATAAAAGTGCCCGAGTCCCAGATGAAATCTGAGAAATGCTGATGCGAGTAGTCTTTTTAATGCTTCAAGCCATCATATAGATTATCCAGTTTGCGACTCCACATCGCCCATTTTACGATCGCTCTGCACCGCCAGTGCTGCCCACGCTGTGTTAAGATGCTCGCTGGTCTGCTCCACCGCCCCGCGTGCCTCGCAGCCACTGCCCCTGCGCTCTCTCCACTGCGTACTGCCAGCAGCAGCGCGACGGTCGTGGCGCACCGGACGCAGCGGTGACGCGGCTGCCGCACAAAGAGGTGTTCCGTAACGTGAAGCAGGAGCTGCGCTGGAGCTTCAAGAAGCTGAACGCGATCGTGGACGAGCTGGTGTTCGGACTGCACGCACTGTACTTTGCGCCGACCGACGTGCTCGCCGTGTGGCTGCCGAAGAGCGCCGAGAATGTGCGTGCTGTGTTTTGTAAGAGTGCGGTGGCGAAGGGGGATGGAAGATCAAAGAGGATTGATGACAGTCGGACGGACGGCAACAGGTGATCGCGCAGCTCGGTGCCGCGAAGGCGGGCTTGACGCTCGCTCTCATTGACCCGAAGGTCTCGACCGCCGACGAGCTCGCGTTCATTCTGCGCGACTGGAAGGCGGACGGGCTGCTCTTTGAGCCCAAGATCGCGGGCCGCGACCAGACGGCGATCGTGCAGAGCCTCCTTCCAGAGCTCGCGACGTGTACGTCTATGTGCGAGTGTGTGTGTTCGTGTGAGAGAGAAAGGACGCTGATGTGAGCTGGTGCTACTCGTGTATGTCCACACGGTGATCACGACCGGCATTGAGCCAGTGGAGAGCATTGCGCATTTTCGCCAGTCGATGATGAACTCGCCCGAGAAGAACGTGGTGGCGGCGATTCAGAAGGCGGCGACCCCGACGACGCCGCTCGCAGTCACGTACTCGAGTTCGTCAGCGGCTGGCAACTTTGGTCCGAAACATGGTCGGAAGGTCGGATATTTTATGGTATGGAGAGAATCTCGTGTTCTTTGGAGGATTGAAAGATTATATCGTAGTCTTGATCAAAAAGGCAATCGACTGCTGGTATTACGAAGTCAAGGACTACGATTTCGCAAAGGCAATGTTCACAAGCGGGACCGGCCACTTTACTCAACACTGCTGAAACAGCAGCACTAAGTTCGGAGTCGGCTACGTATACAACGCGACTAATAAAACTGCCATAGTAACAATGAACTTCGACCCGCCTGGAAATGTGCTTGGACGATTCAAGGAGAACGTGCTTCCTTGATGTAAGTATGTATGAAAGAAACAAACACAGAACGCTCATACGATAACTTAACATTCACACTTAAACTTGCCTTCCCTGAGATGTGGACAGCGCTTGCAACTGATGCTGCATCTCTGCCTGCGATGTTCTAAGCGCCTCGATCTCGCGTTGCATTACCGCGATGATATCTTCGCGCTCGGCAGCAACTTCGCGTTCGGCGGCTTCGCGTTCGGCGGCTTCGCGTTCGGCAGCGGCTTCGCGTTCAGCGGCTTCGCGTTTGGCGGCGGCTTGGAGTCGGATCAGCTCGTCGTGGAGGAACTGTCGAGTCGGCGATCTTTCGCCAGAGAGAGGCTCTCGCTGGATGTCGCTGTAGCAGCACGGGCAGGTGTCACCCGGCACTGTACACGAGGTGTTCTCAATGACAGAACACATATGTATGCACATGGCCGCACCTGCTGCCGTCTGGCGAAGAAATTGGACGCGACGCTCGGTGATCTTCGAAATCACCGCGTCGATGCCGTCGCGGAGAACGAGCTGCGTGAAGGAGACCCACGACTGGAGGAGCGCGCCAGGCGAGCGAACGCGAACTTGAGGCCGAATCTTGAAGAACCGGTACTGATGGTACAGGTCGATGATGAACATCACTGGCATCTGGTCGCCGAACGCCTTGTAGATCGGCGAGGCGTCGTTAAGGCGATGAGTGTCGTTCTCAAAGCAGACCATCGAAGCGTACTCGTCGAACCACGGTCGGCGCGTGCGGTTGATGTGGCCGTAGATGGACATATACTTGGCCACATCGAGACGGCGGACGAGGTATGACGTACCGTCCTTGCCATACACGAGCTCGAGATGCTGGTGAGGTGGATCGATGGAGAGAGGCACGTTGAGTGGCGTTCTTGACGACCGGATGGCGGCCTCGTGCTGTTGCACGAGCAAGCCGGACGCCGCTGGATCCATCGGGTCGACACAGATCGACAGCCATGGGGGCAGAGAGAACGCCTCGAGGATCTCGCCGACGACACGCTGCACTTCAGGAGACGGCTGGACACGGGCGTGGTTGACGTGAGCCGCGGCGCGCTTGACGGACCGCCGAGCCTCTGCCGTCAAGATCGGGAGTGGCGGGTCTGGGAGCTGCCGGAACAGCTGGTATGCAGGGTCAGCGCTCAATTGAGAGGCGATGTCGTCGTCGCGCACGGTGTCGCTGCTGTCGACTACGAACAAAGGGTCGTCGCGGGGGTCGCTGGACTCCTGCTCGTCGAACGCGTACTGGCACTGGCGGTTGCGGCGGACTTCGTATTCCTAGTCATCGTCCATCGTCTCGGTCGCTGATACGCGTGTCATCTCGTGGCGTGGACTTGGCGATCGAGGCGGCGATGGGGAACTCTCACCCACGTAGTTTGAGTTGTCGAAGAAGTTGAGAGGCGGTGGAGAGGGAGGAAGAAGTTGGCCGCCTTGCGTGCTACCACAAGCGAATGGGACGCCCGCTTCGTCGCCACGACTCACAGAAAACACTCCGTTTCCAACAGAATGAGCTCCGTCAACCATAGACGACGATGCGAGCTCAGCTGCTCTCAGAAGACTCGATGGTATGAAGCAGGGCAAGGATCACCATGCCCTACCACACACTCGACTCAACCAAGAAGCAGGTCCCGCCGCAGTAGAGCGAGAGCGTCGAGGTCTGCGCTGGATGCCGTCTTTTCCAAAATGAGCCCACAGAATGCAAAGCACGACGCGACATAGAAAAACCTCGGCGGGAACCCCCACACTGAAGGTTTGTATGCCCAGTTGCAATTTTTCAAATAACCTCGCGTAAAAAGACAGCCGTAAAAAGGCACTTTAAGGTGTAAAAAAAGACAGCCGTAAAAACCTTACACCACAACTCTTAGAGCCAGTGCGTGTCCAATGATTTAAACAATCATCTTAGAAATATTTCGTATGTAATCATTGGTGTTTTGGCAAACTCTGTTTGCGCGACAAAAGTAAACGGACAGGCTCTTTTATATCTTGATTAAAGTATGGTATATTGTGAGGGTTTTCCGAAGCTGCGTTGTTGGTTGTTTCAGCTGAGTTTACAAGAATGGGAAAAGCAGAATTGTGAGTTTTTATGTTGTCGAAGATGAGGGGAGCTTCGGTTGGAAGACTGCCACCCGCGCCAGTTCGATCGCCATTCTTCTTTTCGTCGCTCCAGCACACAAGTGGTCTCCGCGGGCGTGGGGGCGGTAGGGATCACATGCACCGGCGTGGCGAGGAAACGCTGTGGATTCAGGGTTCCCCTCGTCATGACGGCGGTAGTGATTCCGAAACGCAAGCGTCTCTGGTACAAGACTCGCTGGCGCCAGACATGCTTGTACCCGAATCGCCTGCTTCGACCCCGGACTCGACGCTTTCTCTACCCGACATGACGCATGTTCCAGACGCGCATGCTGCTTCACTCGTGACGCCTGCTCCAGACGCGCATGCTGCTCCACTCGTGACGCCTGTTCAGCACGTGATGTGCCCCGAGGTCGAGTGCGGTTTCGCGGCTGCGGCCGAGGTCATTGACGTGCGCCGAGATCTCTTCGTACACTGAGTTGCGTGAGCGGAGGTCGTCGCAGCTCTGGCTCACAAAGCCGAGGCTCACCGTCTTGCTGAGCTCGACCGTGCCGGCGTCCGGCGCGTCGAGGCCCGCGAGGACCTGGAAGAGCGTGCTCTTGCCCGTGCCGTTGCCGCCAACGACGCCTACGATCACGTGCGGCGGGACCTCGAACGACAGGTTCGCAAAGAGCACACGGCCGTCGGCGAGCGTCTTCGCGAGGCCCGTGGCTTTGATCATCTTGTCGCCCAGCCGTGGCCCGACCGGGATCACGACCTGCCCGTCTTCGACGCGCGCGGTAACCGCTGCGATCAGCGCTGCGATGCTCAACGGCTCGTGGGTGCTCCTGCAGAACTGCCACCTCGGACTCGAGTACATGGAGTCGATGGAGGACGTGCTCGGGAAGGCGAAAGAGAGCGCCGCAGCAGACTTCCGGCTCTTCCTCACCTCGGAGCCACACCCGCGCTTCCCGATCTCGCTGCTGCACAAGTGCACGAAAGTGACGAACGAGCCACCAGCGGGGCTGCGGGCCGGGATGCTGCGCTCGTACACGGTGCTCGTGGACCAGGACAAGCTCGACCGCATCGAGAGCACGCAGTGGCGGAGCCTGCTCTTCGCGCTCTGCTTCCTCCACTCGGTCGTCCAAGAGCGGCGCAAGTTCGGCGCTCTGGGCTTTGGGGTCCCGTACGAGTTCAACTCGAGCGACCTGAGCGCTGCAATCAGCTTCCTCGAGCGTCACTTGTACACGTCGACGCTCTCGTGGGCCACGGTGCAGTACATGGTCGCGGAGGTGCACTACGGCGGGCGGATCACTGACGAGATGGACCGGCGGCTCTTCAAGGCGTACTGCGAAGCGTGGTTCAACCCGACGGTGCTCAACAGCGCGTTCTCGTTCTCACCCGAGCGCGTCGTCGCGAAGGGCGGAGCCGGCCCGCAGCAACCGCTGTTCAACTACTGCATCTCGGACGCCAGCGACATTGACGAGTGCCACCGCTTCATTGGCGCGTTCCCGAAAGTGGACTCGCCCGAAGTCTTTGGACTGCACCCGAACGCAGACCTCACGTACCGCGTGAAGGAAGTCACGTCGCTCATGAACGTGATCCTCGAGACGCAGCCAAAGGACCATAGCGCAGGTCGCGGAGGAGAGACGCGGGAAGACATTGTGTTGCGCAAGTGCAAGGAGCTCACGAACGCGATTCCCGACCGGTTCTCGGAAGCCGACGCGGTACAGTCGATCCGAGCAAAGCTCGGCGGTGTCGAGGCGCCGCTCAACATCTTTCTGGTCCAAGAGATCCAGCGCCTCGAGCTCGTGCTCGTGATCGTGGAGCGCACGCTCGATGAGACGCAGCGGGCGATCGCAGGTGAGATTGCGATCACAGTCGCGATCCGCGCGACGATCAACGCGGTCTTTGACGGCAAAGTACCGCACTCGTGGGTCTACCGGAGCGCCGGCGACGAGATCTCGTGGCGCTCGTCGACGCTCGGGCTCTGGTTCACGGGCCTCACGGACCGCACGGTCCAGCTGCGGAGTTGGCTTGACAAAGGTCGGCCGCACAGCTTCTGGCTCGCCGGGTTCGCGAACCCACAGGGGCTCCTGACCGCCATGACGCAGGAAGTGACGCGGCACCACGCGAGCGAGCGCTGGGCCCTCGACGACGTCGTGTATCACAGCGAAGTGACCGACTACGAGAAGCTCGAGCAGATAAAGCAGGCCCCACGGGACGGCATCCTCGTGCACGGTCTGCTCGTCGACGGCGCAGCGTGGAACCGGAACGACGGGACGCTCGTGGAAGCCGAGCCGAAGCGCTTGTTCGCGCCACTGCCTGTCGTGTACGTGACAGCGACAACGAAGGCGCAGAAGAAGAACCGCACAAACGACTACGGGCCGTACGGCGGCTACGAGGCCCCGTGCTACAAGTACGCGCTGCGCACGGATCGGTACTACATCTTCTCGGTCGTGCTCTCGTCACGTGACCACCGGCCGCTCCACTGGACGCTTCGAGGTGTGGCGCTGCTGTGCGCAGCAGACTAGTGAGTTCGTCGTTTGGTTTGCTGTCATGTGCTGCGAGTCGAGCCTCGTGCATCAAGCTCGTAGGGAGGGAGGTTGGTAGACTTAGACGGAACTGGTCATCAGTATCCTCCATCAAATATAGTTCAGTTGCTGTCGATCGACCAACCGTGAGCGAGCAACACTTTGATATCACACCAGAACAAGACAGCGGGAGCGCGTCAGCGTTGTTGCTTGTCCCACACACACACACATACACTCTGGTGCCATGTCTTCATGGGCACGCTGTTCTCGCGCCAGCCAGTGACCGTGTCGCCGCAGACGCACCACTTCCAGTCAACGACCCAAGCGGGGACGCTCGTCTACGTCGCGCTGTCGAACAAGACGCACCGCGTGGCGCCGATCACGGAGTCGTGTCGCATTGAACACACGCTCTTCTTCGGCCTCAAGGTCCGCTTCGACGACATTGTGATCGAAGCGCAGATCGGCACGGGCAACTTTGGCGTGGTCTACAAGGCGCTGTACCAGGGCAAGCATGTCGCAGTCAAGCGCTTGCTCACGCAGAGCTTCTCCAAGAAGAGCGTCCAGAACTTCCAGCGAGAGATCTCCATCCTCTCCATCCTCGCACACCCGAGCGTCGTGCAGTTCCTCGGCGCCGTCACAGACCCCCCGACGTTCTGCATCCTCACGGAGCTCTGCGCCGGCTCGCTCGTCGATCTGCTCCAGCTCGCGCAGAGCAAGCGCCTCAACATCACGTGGGGACTCACGCTCG
>JAASFJ010000931.1:0-13909 GCA_023333755.1 Globisporangium uncinulatum
GAAGGCACTCGCGGGGGCAGGCGCAGGAACTTCCAGCTTAGGCAACGACGACGCATCCGCCGAAGTAGAGTGCGTTCGGTACCCTTCCAAAGAGAGCGTCACCGGCTCGGTCGCCACCGCAGCAGGAGCCGATACTGGCACGGCAGCGTCGCGCGAGAGGAGGAGGAGCGACGGTCGGCGCAGGAGTAAGGGGCTCGATAGAGGCTGTGGTCACCGTCGTCGTCATGGTCGACGTGGACATGGTGGCCGCATTCGCCATCGTTGTGGTGAAGGTCTCCCCCAATCTGATCTGAATGAAGTGAATTGCGGAATGACGAGACGTTCAGCACTGTTAGACTCCACGACTGCGCAACCCGAAGATGTATCAGTTGCGTACGAGGCGAGGCTGCCAGTTCGTGAGAGACGCGACGCGGAGGAGAAGCAGTGACGATGCTGATGGCGCGGGATCTGCTCGTTCCGGCGAATCGGCAGTGCGGCAAACTGCCGCGAGAGACGTCTGGTCTCGAGCTTGGATGAGGGGTGATGTAAAGGGGTCATTGCACGAGACGATTGAGTAACTTGCTATCAGTGCGATATGACGGCATTATCGATCCCATGTTGAATTTGAGCATCATGGGCTAATAGCTTGAGATCTTGGTTGCCAACCGTTCGGGTTGGTCACATGCATTTTAGCCCGAATCGCACAAGAACAGAGTTCATTTTGCTTGGGAAGTAACCCGCGCGCTCGCGTCTCGACACACATACCTCGGAAGGCTCGAAGTCTTTTTGTAATCGAGTCGCTGACGCTTCGTCAAGTGCTGTGAAGCAGCCCCCTACAGATCACATCGACTTGGATTGACAAAGGTTTTAAACAGCGTATCACTCCATTCCAGAAAAAGCGATTGAGTCCTTTAATTCAGTGGACCAAATCAATAGGACGCAAAAATGTCCTGATTTCAGTGTGCTTTGCTGACTAATATCCATTAACTACACGAAAGTGAACATATTACGTACAATTATTGATGATTTGCTCTCCTGATTGGCCAAAATTGCCTTACTCTCTTCGATTGTAGTTTATCCACAAATCAGAATACAGCAAAGTGCACACTAATCGATAGTGTGTGGTTGGACGAACAAAATGCAGTTCTTCTTAGACCAATCAGCGTAATATTGATAAAACGCGCAGCAAAAAAACTCAATATTGCGTAAAGGTCTTGGACGGAGTGGTATCTCACAACGCAGAGATTGATCGGCTCTAACAGTCTTAAGTGGCAACCGACATATAGTTGCCTCTTTCGTGCTTTTAGCGAATAAAAACTGCAATATACTTGCTTGCAAATGAACTTGTGTTAAATGCTTACTACAAGCAAGCATATATTCAAGGTAAAATTATTCACAATGCGGATTAATATGCCCAGCTTGCTACTACTATTTAATAGTCAAACACATTATTAGTATAGCCGTTTTTGTGATCACCAAGAATTTTGTCCGATGAAAAACTGCGCCTAAAAATGCTCAAGCTGTCTGTAAGACACAACATTAAGAAAGCTATAATGGCGAATTAAGAGAGAAGGAAATGCTAAAAGTTGTCATGACATTAAAAAAGTGGTTTGAAATTGGCTGCGACAGTCTCGTTCGCTTGTTAGCTCCTTTAGGTCGGAGGTGGTTGAACGTCTCTGAACTCGAGCTGAGCGTAGAGGTTGTGTTTTGCACTCATCTTGTAGTTCAAGTGGCTTTACTAGTGCAGCGAACAGAGCTAATGTATGTAAGTGTTTGTATGATATTGTAGTTTTGCGTGGTGTCGATTTGGCGAAGGTGGGTGTTAAATGCCAACTTCCAAATGGACATTCGACGTTTGTTTTACAATTCGCACTTGTATTCTGCTAATCTCTAGGTATTAGACTTTTTTAGTCTAAATCTGCACTGCAGCTTAGATTTATATATAAATACGGGGTCGATTCTAATAAATCGGAGCTACAGTAAGGCGTCGATTTCTAATTGAAATGGACTTTCGGACTGGTTATCACAAACTATATTTGGCTAAAAATGATTTAAGTGGTGTTTTGTGAATAAAAAAATCACCCAGGTGTTTCGTCTTCGATATTGAGGATAGAGATTGTTGCTTTTTTAGATATCGTGTCAAGTGGTGGGGGTTCAAGGATCCAAGAAACGACACCAGGCAACTTTGCAGTCGGCTCTTCAAGGACACGTTTGAAGGCCAGCCTGACTACATCTACTTATTCAAGGTGTGGCGGGACGGAAGTGAAGAAGGCAGGGAGTGGAGGTTGTCGATAGAAAGATTGTTGCTTTTCTAGATACTGTGTCATGTGGTGGGGGTTCAAGGACCCAAGAGGAGGCACCTGGCAACTTTGTACTCGGCTCGCCAAGGACGCAATTGAAGATGTGCTTGAATATATCGACTTATTCAAGTCGCGGCAAGACGAAGGTGAAGAAGGATGAGAATGGACGTTGTGGATCGAGATATTGGGCTGGTGGGGACCACGGGGTCTGCGGCCTGCGGTCCCAAGATCCCACCAGCCCCTCCCCGCTCTGCACTCCCGCACCGCGAAGCTAAGTTGCTCTTCAAATAAGTACTATTCAGTCCGCCTCCACTATTGCCAAAAAAGATGGAGAACGAGAAGCGCCAACACAAGGTTAAAGAGGCGCTGCAGCACCGCGTGTTCCCTGGGGCACTTGAGCTACCAGAAAGCACGTGGCAGGCGTCCCATGTGTATCTGTACTCCATGACTGTGTATGTGTGGGTGCCAGAGTGTCTTCGGCCAAGTAGGAAACCTTTGTGTGTTGATAGAGAGTGCGTGAGCACCCCGTCGGTGAAGGCGTATCGCTCGAGACGTGTACCACGACACTGCTCATGTATGTGAAGTATCAGCGCGAGAGACTACAGCGACGCTGCGTCTCTATTATTAGTGCAGAGTACAGGGAGTCCGTTGGTGCTGGTGTGGAGCTTCTGTTTCCATACATTTTGACCACAAAAGGAAGCGTGTCGAGAGCACTAATGGACTTGGCGCACGAGAGAATCATGTCCCCGAGCGGGCTGTCATCAGTGCTGCATAATCTCCAGCGAAAGCGTCACAAACGCTTCTATCGCCTGCGAGCTCTCCATTATGTGTCTAGTGCCGATGGCAAGGATTTCGCGATTCCATGCCCGCCATTGATTGAGGAGTTCGATCGAAACAACGGTGTGCCCGACCATCAATGCCTGACTGACCTCTGGCTAACTTTCACCATTCCACACAGCCTTGTGGCAGAAGCGCTAATGCGCTCGCTGCGAATAGAGCAGATTGTACGACTCGATCACTCAGAGAAGTTTTGTCGGCTCTGAAGAAATATTGCGCGCAAGGGGCCAAGGCGTCGCTGGTTGATATTCGCATGCTTTTCCTGCTCCAGAACGAGATCGGCGAGATCGTCGGCCGCACACTCACAAGATCGGAGAACAACTCAGAAACGGAACGGCTGCTGCGAGACGCCATCCTGCCTCGAGTCAGCAAGCGAGACGCGGACGTCGATCCGCTAATTGTCGTGACTGACAATGCCGGCGCACTTCGCAAAGTCGTCGAGAGTGTATTTGGTAGTATAGCAAGTGTCAGACAAGACCCGTTCCACGTGATCCAGCGCTTCAATGAGAAGCTGAAGAACAAGAGTAAGCGGAAAGTGCTCGCCTCTCAACTCTCAGCTGCAATCTACACTGTGGATCAACAGCTGCGAGCGCCTCCGGAGATGGAAGCAGAACTGCGCAGCTGCACCAAGTACGTCCCTGCGAAGGACTTGTCTTGCTCTCAAACCGAATGGATTGGGTGTACAGAGAGCAACATGAAGCAAGTGGCGCGCGGCGATCTCTGCGAACGTGTGAACACCCGTGTCGAAGGCAACGTCGAGTATACAGCTGTGTCCACCAGCCAGCTGGAGTCGTTCCATTCGACGTTGAAGAAGTTTATTGGGCGCAATGTCTCACTCGAGGTCGGTCTCAGCATGCTCGACATTCACATCATGTAGGTACTGATGGCGGTTTGCTATAGCCGGGGCGTCTAGTGATGTTTGCTGTTTGTTTTGTTACTAATGATTCGACGTGGGCTAGCCGCAGCACAATCTCTGTGTGTTGGCGAAGTTTGGTCATTCGCCTTCCATCGGGTCCAGCGACTTTGTGGACGTGTTCTTGCTGCTGCGACGCGTAGAGGCGGCGTGAGTGACTCTCCGCAGTCATTGTTCGCGGAGTAGATGCTGTCCCTAGGTTTGCAGTCTCCAACCCACCACACATCAGTAGGCGGGGACGTCGATGTTGCGCGCTGGTTGCGCGTCTTCGAAGGAGCTCAAATCAACACCACGGAGCTCAGCAACCAGCTGGGCAACGAGCACAAGCATGTCGCGAGCATTCGCGAGCTCCTGAAGGCACAGTCGGCCACCTCGCGCGGGCATAGAGTGGAGAGGGGTGTGGTCATCGACTCACTCCGTGCGCATTTGAGTACCTCTGACGACACGAGCACACTTACGCAGCACGAGTACGAGCTGATTCGCCAGGTCCGGGTTGAGCAGCAACCCAGCGATCGCGTTTGGTACGACTGCGACCTCGTGACTACGCTTCTGTACAACATGGCGGTCGAGCAGAACGCCATACCGCGCTTTGAGATGTGACGACAATATCATCGAACAGTGAAACGTGCTGTTCAAGACCTCGCCGGGACTCGGCAGCCGACACAAGATTCAACTCCGCGGTGCTCCCTCTTCTCATTCGCTTCTGTGGAGCAGAACGACGTCAACACTGCGGAAGAAGATCTCCTTCAGCTGCACGTGTTTCGCTGTGTTCGAGCAGAGCAGCGCGGCGGTCGCTTTCGGCTCTTATGTGGGTTGTACAATTTTGTTTCGTTTGTGTATGACGGCTTGTCTGCAAAGAGCGAGGACGCGATGAGGCGGCGATGGGCGGCCCTCAAGCGGCAAGATCACCAAGCTCAGCAACTCAAGCTCGTGCTCACGCTGTCGAATAAGCCGCGAGCTGACCCCGACGCTGGAAGTCTTGGTGCAGAAAAAGAATCCCAAGCCGAGGGCAAGCCTCCAGCTGCTGAATGTGAGAGCGACAACGGTCATCGTCACGCGCCGCCGGCATCTGACGAAGGCAAAAGTGATGGCGTTGAGATTGAGATACCGCTCGACACAGTTATATTTGCGACGGCGACGTCTAGCCTGGCTGCACCTCCGACTTTCATTTCTCTCGAGCACCTCGAGCAATACCGAGCGATGTCAAAGCAGCTTGGGTCGGCAGGAGAGAAGTGGTTTGCTATACACAACACCATGAAGCCCCAGTGTCCCCAGTCAGCAATCACAGTGAACGGACTCAGGTGCCGGATCAAAGCGAGCCGACGAGCAGAGAAGCCATCTTCAACGAGCGCCGACGCACCGCAAACTCAGCAGACGGCGAGCGTTCCGCACGTGTCGTGCGTGAGGTGCAGAAAGAAGAAGCGTCGTTGCGGTCCTGGATCTAGCAACCCGTCTTGCACGAAGAAGATCAGACCGTCAAAAACCTTGCATGCATTCTTCTGTTAATACGCAGACACACATTGGAGCACATTGGAAACCCGCATTCATTGTTCTTACTTGTTGTCTCATCATCTCACCGTTCTTCGATCGAGTATGCTCGCAGTCGTCGCACAGGTGGTGGTTCTAGAGATGGCGGACGTGTCACGCTCGTGTTGGTCCAGCTGGCGCACAATCGAGCACATTGTTAGTACGAGTAAGATGAGCATCTGTTAAGTACTCGACGGGCGCGCTCAGGTGTGCAATGCTAGTAGTGCGAAAGCTGTGAGCTGTCGGGTCGCCGGCATCTCGCTCGGCAGCGGCTGATTGCGTTGGCACGTCCTTGCAGCGACGTGCATCGTCGCCTCAGCCACCATATATTCTTCACATCCGAGAACCACTCGCCAAGACAGAAACGCATGAGTTGACCGCTCGAACAGCAGGTTCTGCAGCCGAGCACCTACTCCACGTGTACGGAGAGCTCCACATGGCTGATCCCATTGTTCGGCTCCCGAGCCCCGGGCCGAGGCGAGTCGGTACTGCTGGACAGAAGCGCAAAATATGCCGAGAGTGAGTCCAGAATCGTTTGTGAGAGCAGGCACGTGCTGGTGCTGAGGTCGCGTCGTAGTCTGATGCACACACACTTACATTCGATGCTACCACTACTGTGACCAAAGCCTTGAGGGCTGCGTTCTGGATGCCCGTGTGCAATACGAGCGCGTAGTTCACCTAGCTCGCCGCCGTTCGTGTGCTCACTGTCGGCGCGTGCCTGTGTACGCGTGCAGCTTAGCTCCGCTCCAACAGTGCGACTCTACTCTGTTTTGATTGTGATTATTTGGTGACTGTTGAAACTGTTGAAACTGGATTACGGCGGGAGTGCGACATGGTCGCGGGAGGTCGAAACTGATCAAACCTGGTCGACTGACCAGTGCGACACCCACCATCATTCCCGAAACCCGAGATATTGATGTACCTTTTATGTACCGTGTTATGTGGTGAGGGTTCAAGGACCCAAGATACGTCACACGGCAATCATAGTCGGCTTGCCGAGGACGGGATTTAAGACATACTCGACTACATCGACTTATTCAAGGCGTGGCAAGACGAAGGTAAAGCAGGCGAAGAACGAATGTTTGAAATGTTCAAGAAAATCAATAAGGCGCGTTTGTATTTCATTACACAGTGATCTGCTCGGTTTGCAGACTTGTGGTTAAGGAGTTTTTGCTTTGATATTTGTTCTGCAGAATGTGCGCGCGCCAACGACGACCTACTCTGCTATGTGTAAGCCCTTAGGAGAGCAGCTGCCGTGTTGGGAATTACAAACTATCTGCCCGAGCAAATGCTGACGAAATTTTGGAGGAATCATCCAAAAACTAGAGGGTGGAATTAGCTGGCAGGATTTGGCATAGTTGGTAGCGCATTTTTAACGTTTTTCAAAAAAATGTTGGCTTGGGCGTTTCGCCCAGGGAGGCAAGAAGAGAGTCTACAGAATAACCTCTGCTTGCTCGGACAACAATGACGTGAAAAAAAATCTGCTGGTCAACATGCGACGGTTTGGGTGGGGTTTCCACTGCCTGCAATGGTCACATGTTTGCCCTCATTGTGGTGAATAATGAAGGCATTACAGTGCATGATTCATGGAAAATCAACCTCGGCCCCTCCATAACTTCAATTATGAGCGGGAGGTTTGCATGAATTTTATTGTACTCTCAATTCAAAACCGATACGCCCAAAACCTTTTCCCAAAGGGATTTTTTGCTCGCAAATTAACGCCTTTATCCTCCATCATTTGAATTGCTGATACGAGAGGCGCCAGAGTCAGTATTCATTGGCCGATGTTTGAATTTGCTTCCTCCACATTTTGAATCCAAGGATTCCTCTCTCACTCATTCATTATCATCCTTTTCTCGTTTGGTCTCTCTCGGCCATGTACAATTTCTCTCTTTCTATCTCGTTCTCTCTCTTTCTCTCATTCGATCTCACTCACTCACTTACTAAGAGTTTTACTTCACCTTTCAGAAAGTATCACAAAACTCACGATCACAATAGTAATCACTTAGATAACTATTGATTACGCCTCGCCAATATCCCCATTTTTCTATACGAACAGTTCAATATTAATTGGGTCGGATATGATCGAGTTGCCAAATTATGTACTACCTCCGTTCTCAAAAAGTTGTCACTTTTCACTTTGACAACGCGTAATTATCTCAATTTTACAACAACAAACATGAACGTTTCTGGTTATTACTCGTCTTGTCAAGACAGACCGAATGATGTGCATTGCATTGATGGTTTGCAAAAAAGTGTCAACTCAACATGACACCTCTCTTAAATGACTTGAAGTTTGTAAGCTCTTAAACAATTACAATTACTAGCGTCGACAAGAAAAAGCGTCCGAGAAAGCGATCTAGCAGGGCTCTGAACACACAAATGAAGCGTGATTCTTCGCCAAATTATTGTGCATGTTGTCGCCCTGCATCGGGAGAAGTTCACTTGCAATAGAAGACGTGAAAATGAGAGAGAGTTGCGTACCCATTGTTGTCGAGCGACGGATCATCTTGCTCCTGTGTCAAGTCTCATTGGACATAAACATTTAAAATTGATATGCAAATGTAATTGGACAACTTTTCCGGAACATGACAAAGCGTGGTACATGACAAACTAATCGGGAGCGGAGGTAGTAACTTATATATACAGAATTTAACAACTCGATAGAAACAAAAACACTTTGATTGACATATATTGTAAGTCACATTGAGGATATGCTGCAAAGGGATACGCCGATTAAAGCATTTGCAAGACCAGGGAAAACCTTCAAAACATCGACTTATTTCAACGCAAGAATTAAATATCGATGTGTGTATTTTCGTGTTAAACTCTCAAAATTGTGTTAAATAAAATATTAGTAATTAAATCGATTTTTTTAATTGAATGCTGACGACCAAGGCAAAGCATGGAGTTACAATATGTTGTGACGATGATCTATCGTTTTATGTTACGATGACCTAGCAAATTAAACATTGGTGAGCGTTTTTAAACACATTGATGATGATAATATGCAGATTTTTGCACAATTGTCAAAGCACGTGATGCTCGTATTATTAACCGCAAGCACGAAAGTTCACATCTTACTGCGCATGTGATTAAAATGCACATACAATGCGCGCCAAAAAGTTAGGGACAGGATTAAAAAAATTAGAAAATAGTTGATTCTTTCTTCAGAAATGCGTTTGCGAGCGTGATTTTTTGAGAGATGATAGAGCGCGACGCGTTCTACTTTGTGATGTAATTTGAGCTCACAACGAGCAAGTGGTCGCTCAGGACGGTTATTTGATGTGACAGTCATTATTCTAGGACGCGACAAAATGATAGGGACAACTAGGATTGGACGCTGGTTGCTTTTCATTCGCAGTGGTGTGTTATAGGCGCTAGTACGCTATCTTGGCTCCCTTGTTGCGCACAACAGCGATGCAGCGATCAGCCATGCTGCTGGTCAGGTTGGCCAGGTCCTCGATAGTGATATCGTCCCAGGCAGCTCGCACAGCTGCAGTGAGGTCAGCTACGTTGCTGTACTGGCGACCGCTCTTGTACACACGCCAAACCATCATTCCCCACACGTTCTCAACGGGGTTAAGGTCCGGCGAGAGCGCTGGCCAGTCCATGGTCGGGATCTCGAGCTCGGCCAGGAACTCCGTCGTCGAGCGCGCTCTGTGGATGCTGGCGTTGTCTTGCTGGAAGATGTAGCGCCCCTCGTGTACATTGTCGCTGAGTTCCGTCAAGTGCGTCTCGAGGGTCTCCTGGTACCGGCTGCGTCCTGGTTGCCGCTGAGCATGGCGAGCTGAGTCTTCCCAGGGAGGAGATTGCACCCCACACCATGAGCGACCCGCCACCAAAGTGGCGGCTCTACACGACCTTCTTCTCTTTGCGCAAGTCCTACTAGTAGTAGTTGCAGCCGTCAGGTCCGTCCAAGTTGAACTTCTTCTCGTCCGAGAACATCACGCGCGACCAGTCCGCCCGGTCGTGCAGGTGCCGCTCGATCCACGCGCCCCACGCCGACTTGTGACGCAGCAGCAGCTGTGGGGACTTGTTCGCGTTGACATACGCGAGGTGGTCACATCGCTGGAGCTCGCGCTGCACCGTACAAACGCTTGCGTCGATGGAGAGCTCCTTCTTGAGGTCGCTAGCCGAGTAGTCGCCCAACGATGCGTAACGCTTGGGTCGCGTCAACTCACACATACCCAGCATTCGCGGTCGCCCCGTGCTCTTTTTGGTGCCGTACATCCTTTTTCCTGCAGAAACCCTAGGACGACGTTCTTCGACTTGTTGATGGCTTTCGCGATCGCTCGCACCGACATCTTCATCGTCGCGTACGCCAGGATCTTGCCCTGCTCGATCTTCGTCAGACCCGGTGCTCTACCCATCGCTGTTGCGCCCCCAAATCCAAATTCAGCAATGACACAACCTGTTGCTAGCTCAGGGTAACCACTGGACAGGAAAGTACGCGATACCACACAGTATTTTTCCTCTAAAGTGCGTCCAATTCTAGTTGTCCCTATCATTTTGTCGCGTCCTAGAATAATGACTGTCACATCAAATGACCGTCCTGAGCGACCACTTGCTCGTTTTGAGCTCAAATTACATCACAAAGTAGAACGCGTCGCGCTCTATCATCTCTAAAAAACCACGCTCGCAAACGCATTTCTGAAGAAAGAATCAACTATTTTCTAATTTTTTTAATCCTGTCCCTAACTTTTTGGCGCGCACTGTATATGTTTTAGCACATGCGTATCAAATATTTTTGAAAGTAACGCTGAAACGATTACTACTTCATCC
The DNA here is from genome assembly GCA_023333755.1 of Globisporangium uncinulatum. Lineage (NCBI taxonomy): Eukaryota > Oomycota > Peronosporomycetes > Pythiales > Pythiaceae > Globisporangium > Globisporangium uncinulatum. The sequence continues at coordinate 10,342 of JAASFJ010000931.1, forward strand.
AAAAGCAAGTATTCACTAAATGGTTTTTAGAGACATATAGTATTTTTATTTCGCCGATTGGACTATAAAGAATTGTGTCCTGCTCGTGCAGGTACGCTCTATTAAATAGTGCGCCGTTTACTGAATTTCGCTTGGTGAAACAACGAAGGCAATCAAAGGGGCTGATCATGACGTTACATGTCTAAAATTTAAGCGTTATATGCTTGTTTGCATGTGGTTGTAGTGGGTCAGCCAACAATGCTAACTGGATGCAACATAAACATTATTCAACTGTTTTGGAACAAGTCAAATTATGAGATGTGTTAATTGTTCTTGGGACTCAGTAGTACAGTTTAGTGCATTTTGCATTTGGCGGAAATTCACGGAAATAGACGTCAGGTTAGAAATCGAATTTAACTATGCATGGTCGAAAGAGAAGATTTTGGGATATTTTCAATAAGAATGTCCACCAATAGGTTATCTTATGTTGCACATATAGACCTGGGTTTAGGTTGAGCAGCACGGAGATCGGAGGTTATCTCACAAACATGTTGTTACTTAGTCATTTTGTCTTTTGAGAATATCACACTGAAAGCTTGGACAAAATAATCAAAACGAAGTGAATAACAAGACGAGGTCAAGCTGTATAACGTTTAGTTTCTTGAAAAGAAGCGCAGAACAGTAAATATTTGAATAACAAACGACTACTCTGTTCCAAAATAGTTGCGAGATCAACCCTGAAATCTTGTCCCAAATCTCGCAAAATCTAAATACAGATGTGCATTTTTGACCAATCAAATGAATACAATTGTGATGTCCATCGAGCCAACAAATTCCAATGTCAACAACAATCACTGTTGGTAGTAGAGCTAAGGACACTGAGCGATCATCACAGTGTTTTCTTGTGCAACCACGGCCTCTCGTAGATTGGTTCTTGCCCGCCAAGTGCTCCACAGTTAGTCTACTACCACCACTTGTACCTTTTAGCAGTGTGAGTCCTGCATTTCCATCACTTCGAGACGCGTTTTCGACACTCTTTGAGCTGGAACACCTATATTCCCTCAAACAGCTCCACAACGATTATTGTGTTTTGTTGATATCTATCAAAACGGCCACACAAGTCAAAGGCGATCCATGCGCTTGGTTGTCTTTCATCTTGCATGAACTCAGACACACCTTGTCTGCCTGTGAGATTAAAAAATAATTATGCCAAAGGAGTAAGAAAATTCAGCCAAGGAAATTTAAGTGTGTCGAAGAGAACGCAACTGGTTGGCAAGAATTGATGTAAAATAGCTGCAAAAATGAAGCGCTGAGTTCTGTATCTTTGGGTATCAGTAGAAGCTCCAAAACTGAAAAAATGATCTGTTGTGGCACAAAACAACCAGATCTAGCAACTATTTTGGAACAGAGTAAGTACTATTCTATTCGACAATACCATATTCCTTTTCTTCGTAAAGACAACTTCTTCTTGCAGACAAGCATGGAAATTTATCTGGTATTCGACTCGCCTGAGCGATTCGCATTGAAAGAATATAAGGTGATCAGTCTACAATATAGACTATTCCAATACATAAGTTATACATTCATTAGTACCAATAAACAAGAAGGCCAAAACCATCTGACAGGCCATTGTTGAGTGAGTGTTCACAAGAAGAAAAGGAATATGGTATCTGTCCAATTCAAAATTATTTAATGTCATTTAGCCAATTTAGATCCAATTTTGGTTTGGAAAGAATTGTTGTGTAGATCTCAACAAGGCAAATCGACAGGTATGCAATTTAGGGTCATTGGAGGTCATTTGCAATTTGTACAAGCTATGAAACGCCTAATTTGGCCTAAAAAAGCAAACCATTTCTGTCGATTACTCACATCTATTTGAGTGTTTTGGCCTATATCATTTTGTCTCGGAGGTAGTAGTTTTTAAATACAAAAATCAAGTCGTATTTCGGACGCATATTATGGAACAGAACGAAGAGTAGTACAGGACAGATGTTGTGGGAAAAACTAGTACATAGCGATCAAGTAATCCTAAAACGATGTCGAAATTCAGAAAATTGTACGGAACTAAAGCCCCAATTACCAAAATCCTTGTGTATATAGTACATGCAGGAAAATACAACCGAAACGACGATGAGAATTTTCTCTTAGTGATCGTGCGTATCACTGTTTGGTTTTGTTTTGCTGCTCATATGAGTGGTCCTCAGTTTTGGCAGCAGCTAATAGGCAGAAGTCGGAAATTTAGCCAATCAAAAACACGTAAAAGTGAGAGCTCGGCAGCAAAAACTTGGCAGCAAATACAACCTCAGTACTGTACACCTCATCATACCATGTGTGTCGAGGCGCGCAGTGATCGTCAAGGCATACGAGCGTGCCACTCATGAGCGCTTCGTGTTCTCCAACTTATGATATGTTCTCAGTCTCGACAACCGTGGCAAGGAGGACGTAATAGTGTAGATACCAGCGCGTTGCGCCAGTCACTTACTCGTACTGTTGCTTAAATGCGTCACTGTCACTGACCTCTCTGACACAATGATCTCGCTTCTTTTGTCGCTCTATCGCCATTGTCTATGGAACTCACTATTCCGCGGTCGGTCGTTGTTCGAGCGTGTGCGCGTGAACCCAGTGAACAAGCATCATCATCAAGAGAACAGTATGAAATACTGTATTTGCTCGTACTGTACCTCGTTTAGCTGCCACTCCCCAGTTTTCAGCCGTGAAATCGTGGCTGAAAGCGAGGAGTGGCAGCTAATTGCGGATTTGGATTTTGGCCGATTACGATTGAGAATGGACGCATTTTTCTTACTTGCCGATTAGCTGCTGCCAAAACTGAGAACCACTATTATACTGATATTAAATACTATTTTACTTGTAATCATTTCTAAATATCCCTTTTAGCACTCAACATAATATTTACGTTGTGTACATCCATTCGGTTATTTGCACTCCACAAGTTTTATGACCAATTCCGTGAATTGTCAGTCAGCAAAGTCATGAACTCGTACACAGATTTTCCTCGGCTCCTACCTCCCCGCCATAAATACATAACTCTACTGTATTGCATTTTACTAACAATAACAATCATAGACGCCATCGATAACGACATTTACTGGCTTTTTACGCAATGGCGCGCATAGTAGTAACCCGCAGCATTGGTAGCCCCTGTTTCCAACTTCGACGAAAAAGCTTTTCGTGTAGAAAGTATACTATTTTAGCCTTTGAATCTGTTGTTCAGCGTGTGCTGATATATCTTTTCCTTGTATTTATTTTTAACAGAAGGCAACTACCTGATAGGTTGCATCTCTACAGTTGGTTCCAACGCTAGCCCTCAGGTGAAAAGATACATTTAATTATCAATCTCTGAAAGTATGGACCCATTTTGGGGTCAGTTTAATGCTGTTTTCTAGAACGTCATCGGTCTGTTTTCACATCGCCGCAAGTACACACATCGATTTGCGGATTGGATAATTTGGGAGTCTATAGGGATACCTTCAAAAGGTTGAGTTTTATTTGAAAATACGATCTATAGTTTGCGATATTTAATATTATAGCCGTAAATACAAAATCGTCTTGAATAAAGTATCTAGAAATA
>JAASFJ010000932.1:0-13890 GCA_023333755.1 Globisporangium uncinulatum
AGCGCTCTAAAAGATGCAGGGCGAGCTCTAAATAAAACACACAATACAAAAAGATTAGACGAGCAAATGTTTGGAAGGGCGAACAGTGATTGGATGACTTACATGATTAGACGAGAACGAGCGAGTAGCTCTGCCAAGTCGAGGGCTTCCGCTCTCGCTCCATTCGTATTCCAACTCGACTTCTGCAAATGTACGCCTTCATGGTTGTGTGCCGTCCCTCCTCCCCAGCTCACGCGCGATGGTCGCTGCACGGGCTTGCCACCCGGCGCGAGTGTTCGAACCCCTTCGTGAGCATCTCGTGTGACCCTGCGATGGCGTGTGTGTGCATGTTGTGTGGAGTGGTGTGAACACGATGGGCATCGCCAAATTCATGTACGAGTCGCTTTTGCGGCTTGAGCCAATTAGAGCACCAGTCGGCTGCAAACCCTGTCACAGAGGTGGTGTTTTCAAGTCGATGTCTCTTTGCAACCTGTGAACAAATCAATATGATGTGAAGTACATTGAGTCGTTGCCTTCCTGACGAACTGAGACTTAAATTCAGAGCTTGCTCTGGTCGTTGGTATGCTGTTGTGCCGTGCAATCACTTCCCAATACACCAAGTGCTCTTCAAATGAGTCTTGCACAAGCGACCAATTACGTCAGGGACAACGACAGTGTGATCAGTGCGACCGACCAAGAAGGGATGGAGGAGTTCAATCTGTTCGTCGCGAAGAAAACGCACAGAAAGGCCACCGCGAAATTCGACGCAGCCATCGCGGAGGGCTACGCGTCAACGGATTACAAGTCTGCCAAAGGTAAAGTCGACACCACCAAGCGCGAGGTCGAAGTCCTGAAGGCCAATCGTGTGCACAAGACTCAGCCCACCCAGCTTCAAATCAGCGCGGGTACGTGTGCCGATATTTTGCATCTTGCTTGTCTCCTGTATACAATTGATTAATTGTTTTTTGTTGTTGGAACCAGCCACGACAGCCTTGCGTTGCTTGAAGGCATGCATCCCCGAGGCGATCGGGGTAGTGGTGGTCGCGGTCGTGACGGTGTTCGCGGATGCTGCTGGCCAAGCAGTGGTTCTGTGATCAACGTGCTTCCGTTCGTCACGGCCGCAGTTCAAAAGTGCATTTATGCTGTCGCTTGTGATCGACAGTAACACTGCTGCCTTCCGCGCACTGTCGAGGTAACAGCGATGTTGCACGAGCAAAGGAGCACACATCCATGGGAGAATGAGTTCGGCAAACAACGAATACGTTTCGCGTCTGTTGTGTTAATGAACTGTGAGCGACACCAGTAACTCGCTCTGTGATTCTGCCGCGAGCTCACACTGGTTGTCGTACGTTGTCGTCTGCCTTGCAAATCGTGTCAACGACGCGCTTCTGGCTCTGCAATCCTCCCAGCCGCTGACGTCAGACCCGGTCAATCTGCTGCCGCACCTGATCAAGTGTCCGTACGTGTGACTCTTTCTTACGCTGTGAGGCTAGAGCGCCGTCCAGGAGTTCGCCGAAGCTCTTGAACTCAAACGAACTTGCCTGCCCTGTGGTGTCTGCTGTGGTGTGCGAGCGTGCGTGCGTCACTCACCAGTTCATGACACCCGCGATGGTGCCGAAGAGCTTGCGGCGTCATCTCGGAATAACTGGAAAAATTCTAGAGAATACAGTACGACAATATTGAATGAATAATATTCAAAAACTCCGAATCTTGAATTTTTTTTATTCAAGACCTGAATATTATACAATCAAGATTGTTTTTCTTTTTGAAACTAATGTCGTAAAAAACTACTGTAACGCAAATCATCAATTGATGAGCCAATTCAATTGAAGAACAAGATTTTGACCGTGTTCGACCTTTTTCGAAAAAAGCTAGTTGTGAAACAAGCTCTTTCATGATAAATACCACTCAGTTCCTAAACTACGCATACGTACCACTTTTTTCTTGTTCCAAATCAATCGTACCAAATTTATCTTGCATTCAGTACGTTATGTGTGCAAATCCATTGCAACCAGGTGAATATGAGCATAGAAATCGCAATTTCAATGATATATGCCGTCTTTATTGGCCATATTTCATCGTCTTCACATATCCTCTAACCGGAATGCAGCAAACTGTATATGAACTAAATGAGCGCGGTCGTACGAGCAGAATGCAGTTTCTCTTGGTCAAATCTGCGTAACATTGATAAAACGCGCAGGTAAAAACTCAGTATGTATGAATAGTTTTTGAACGGAGTGGTAGCTGGTTTTGAGATCGCTGGTTGGATGGAAGCCACAAGTTGTGTTCGTTTTGCAGTCACTCAATGAGCTGGTTTGAGCGACCAACAGCTCAATTCTGTAACACGCCTTCGACGACATATTCTGAGCGTATAGTCGTGACCACCATTTGTGAGCGAGAATCACCAAACAGTCACCGCAGTGAAGCTGAAAAAAAACGTGGTCAATCGCAGGTCCGCGCAAGCGGACATCGCCGCTGGCTTAAAGCTCCCGAGACAATGTCGATGCCGCCGTCCACCTCATCTCGAGCTCGAAACGAGCGATGGAGGGGGGGGTGCGCGGTGACAGGCGAGCAAAAGTATGAAATCGAATAATCAGCGCACATAGACGGCTTTTAATGGAAGTGTGTGCTTTGTTGTGTCTGAAGTGTGCATGCAAGCTGAGCGCTTGTGCGGTGCTGACTGGCGCACTCATGGGCGGTTCACGCCTTCCGGGCTGTCGGGTTGCCAAAATGCCAAAATGCCAAGTTGCCATATTGCCGGAAAAACAAGGTCAGAGCGGTTTTTCAGAAGCAGCTTTTTCGAGGCAAAAGGGCTTGTTGTAAAAATCGTGCTTGAATTGCATTTGTGCTATTTCGAGCTGAACGAGCTGCTTTTGGTCTGAATGAGCTGCTTTTGGCAAAATCAAACATGGTCCATGTATATTGGTCAATCACAACCCGTGTAAGTGAAATACCGTGAAGTGATTGGTTAGACAGAAACTCAACCAGTTCATGGGTCATTTAGCTCATTGTGCTTTGGTGCATGCAACAAGACGCAGTGACAAGGTTTCAGTGTTCACTCGGTGTATTGGACTGAGCCAGTATGAAATCACACTGCAGGGCTGAAAATTCTCACAGTAGCCGTCATGCGCGCTCAGATGTGAGCCACCGACACCATTCATACACCAGCAAATGTCTCACCTAAAAAATGAGGCGAGCTTGTACAGATTTGTTTTTTATGTATTTGTGACGTGCGCAAATTAGCTCATGAATTGATCAATCAAAAATCAAGAATTTAAGGAGCTCCAACTTGGCAGCTCTTGCTTTGTTATTTCATAGAGGCACCATACAACATGCAGTGTTGTTTCGAGATCAGGAGGCAGTTCACCACTGTAACAAAGGACTCATTTTCTGTTCGCTACACGATTTTTGCTTACGACCTCGTTTTTGGGTTATCAATTGATGGTTTACATTACCTCCACAAAACGAACCGCAAAAAACGTGTCACGTATCATGCACTGCTGTCACAAAATATGTGACATTTTTTCTAACACGAAAGCCATGTCTAAATGAATATACTTGGAGCCCACCGACCTTTTCAACGGCATTAAGCACACTTGGAAAACAGCAAGCTTCAAATTTTGCACGGTATGGCCATACAGAAGATGCAAGGTGGTTGGAACGGAGTAGCACGACCTTTAGCAAGTCAGACTTTGTGGTTTCTCTTGAGAATATACAAAAATCATGTCTTTTCCACGAACAAATTAAAATGCAGTAAAAATAACACCAATCGATTTAGCGCTAGTAAAAAGCAATCGCTTTCAGCTCATTTCGCGCAAAAAATCAAAACAAAATTACGCGCTCAAATCTATAAATGTGACTACTTTTCGGTTAGGGATATAGTAAATCGTAAACAACAGGATATGGCATGCGTCAATTTTGGTATGCAAGTTTTTTTTACCAATACGCAATACTCACAAAAAGTGTGTCTTTCATTGGACCGCATTCAAAAATAAAGCAAATGCAAAATTGCGTCCCCTATTCGCGTTATTTTATTATTTTGCGAGCACTACAGTCCCCCAAAACGCACAAATTACGACCAATGATGGCCACCAAAACTCTCGTTCTGCACTTGCTTGGACATCAGCGTCGGCGACGCGCTTCAGTGCTACTTCTGCGCGCGCGACTTATGACAAGAGAATAAAACTACGTTCTGTACCCCTTCTGGACCCAGGCGACTCGCCATGGGACACACTCTACAAAAGTCGCGATTACGACAGCTTTATGACTGTCGTGTCGCTCCCGTCACCGTCTTTTGACCATCTACGTGAGGCTTTCGCTCCAAACTTTGTCTGTAGGAGGTGAGTATGTGAGAGCAAAAAGCAAAATGCGAGCAGCGCTAGCACCAAAGCTCATCGTGCACAAGCGGGCGGCATCAGCCCGAGACGCACATCTGTTTTGGGTGAGGCGGCACGAGTTGGGTGTGTGATGGTTTGGGGGCGACGATGCGAAGTGAACCGCAGATTGTCTGTTCTCGATTGGGAGGAATTTGCGATTTGCAGATACTAAAAAAAATCTCTGCAAATGCGCGACACCAAACCCTACATCACAATTTGTATTTGCACGATTTTTGGATGCGGTCCATTGTTGTGTGTATTTTCCGATGTTGTTGAGCACTGTCGAACTTAGTATAATTTTTAGAAACCTAATACTCTAATACTCTCTGGATGAATAATCGAGCAAAACAGTGAAAGCTCGGTTGTTCATTGTGGAACTAAAAAGTGATAAAGCTACCTGATGCTTTGGAACCACGGCTCGAGTTCAGCGAACCGAGCGATGTCATTTAAATATGCGATTCCCACGACGATTTTCCACTAAAGTAAAAACTTGTTTTGGCAAAACGAATTGGCTCAGTCGACTTGTCCACGTTTTCGCCAACCAAAACGAAGGATTAACCATTGGTCCGAGTAGCTTAAAAGAATTGAAGCTGCTGTGCTCCACTCGTTCGATTGCAATGCAAAAGTGCAAGATCTACGCGCTCAAGTTCAAGCTCGATGTGCTTAACCCCCTCGCACAGAGAGCCAGCGCACTACAGCTGAACACTCCTACGTCTCGCGCCGCAATCTGCTCCAGTGGAAGAAGCCAGAAGGGGAGTTTCGCGCATTTGAGGGATCCAAGCTCATAATGTCGTTCTGGGAGGGGGAGTCGATTCTGCTCGGCTCGCAGCTCGTTGCCGTTATGAAGGGTGTAACGCGTGATGATACGGTGAGTGCGCTTTATTCTAGTATAAAGGGACAGAATGTGACGCTGTCTGACGTGAACATGCAGTTTTTAGGCACGCGCACGCTCATTGCCTTCATTCGACGCAACTTTGTTGACTAGCTGGTTGACTGCCTGGCTGGTCCGGAGAAGAAGGGTCAGACGTCAGCGGTCAGCTCGCTCTTTTGGTAGCTGCAACAGTTTATGAGACGTCGCGGATTCTCGCAGAGGACCGCGGCTCGCGGACAGGTGTGCCTTTTTTGCAACTCGATTTTGTTTTCGTCAATCGGAAATTCGACAATTTGTATAGTTTGTTGTGTGAATGCTTAATTATATTCACATGTCTGAGCTAGAGGAGGCCAGGGACGAGGTCACCATCACGTTCTGGCGCGAACACCAGGTTCGCTGTCTCCTTCACCATCAACAGCGATGAGGCAAAGGTCTACACGGACTCCCAGTCCAAGCGGAGGAGACCAGAAAGGAGGAGGAAACTGCGCGTTCTTGAAATGGTGCATCACTCAGCTGGGATGACCGCTGTGTTGGGGATCCGTGTTGATAGTGCGTCTACTGTGTGTACTGATAGATGTTATATGAGACCATTTGTTAAACGAAAGTATCGTTAACGACTTTTTGAGTTTTTCAATGAGCTACACTACGTTAAACTACGTTATCAACTCTTTCATTTGAGCTATCAAGCGTCCGAAACCCTCGAAGTTAGTCCAAAGTTATAAGCATGCCAGGATGACATCTCGGTTAAGTTCCATTTTTTTATTATTGTACATGTTGGTACTATAATTTTTTGTCTACAACTGGGTGCCTTTGATTCGATCAGATTCGATCTAAAAGTATCAGATCACATATTTTTTAAATTGACTGATTTTTGATTTTATCGTTCGATGACAAAATATCTCATCTGATTTTCGCGATTTTCGGATTTCTTCTCGATTGTATTGAAGCAGGTTTAAACCACTCTCCTGAAAACCCTCAAAAACAGTTCATGATACTTTTCTTAAGATTTTTAATCCAGAGTTACTCTGTGATACCACAAGCGCATCAATTTCTACTAAAAAGCGATATCTAGTATTTATTTATAAAATATTTCAAATTATTAGGTTTCAAAATTAAGTTGTTTTTGTTATCTAGTTAATAACCTTCATTTTGGATTTCTTTGTGAAAAAAGGTTCCTACTTGTGTGACATCGTATGAAAAATGTTGCACGAGAGACCAACAGTCGACATTCATTGTTTTCAATATCACCTTTTCATTGATAATATATTATGCAGGTATTCAAAATTGGAAATTTCGTCTTCCACAGGCATTAATTGCGTGTAGGTTTGACGAACGCAGCCGTGGTTTCCTGTACATCTCAACTGTTGACGAATCGCGAGCTCGGAACGACCTGGTACTCGTACTTAAGCTTTCATTCCAACAAAATTTGTGTGACTGTGTCGGAATCGACTGGTGGTCAGCAAAGAAGCGACCGATTGGCCAAATTACAATTTGATTTGACATACGGTTGGTAAGAAGACAATTCTTTGTGACGATTGGCTGAATGATGGCATAAAAGATCAGGTCATGTCAAAATAACGACACTATCTATCGATACCAAAGAAAATTGGGAGCTTGGGGTTTGTTAAGACGTGCTTAACACACACTAATATCTGCAAGGTATGTTCATTTAAATGTGTGCGTTGTATTTAGAAATCAGTACAACCAATTTATGATAGCTACACCCAGTGAGACATGACAAGTTTCGGTAACGGAGGTCGTATAACCATGCTCGCTGTGATCTATTTAATGAAACTTTAGGAAATTGTATTAAACACTCGGATAAAGATACGATGAACATGCGCAAAAGTTTGAGCTCGTCCAACGTAGGACAGGCGAAGTTAGCATTTCGACCGTGTTCTTCAAGGTCCACTTTTTTAGAGAGTAATGATTAAGCCATATCATGCGGCTTCTCCCTATTGAGTATTCTGTACTATTACCGAATTAGACCTTCGCTGATCAAAACGGCAGCATATATGGATGGGTACAATGACAATCGGCCTTGGCGGAGCGGTGTTCAGTAGCGATGGCGTCGCAATGTTCCACCAGTATAGAGATTTGGCCACTGAAACAATCTACTCTCGCTCACTTCGAAAGAACCGCTCTGCTCATTGGAACGCCGTCGCAATACTCGATAATCCAGTAGATCACTTCTCGCTTCGTTGCGTTGGCCTTAGAGACGCGCCGAGGTGCCAGGTTAGAGTTGAGTGGTTAAGATTGCGCATGGCGTTGCTCATTACACAGTGTGTTTGAAGCGCGTGGCCGACAGCCGCGAAGGTAGGTGAATTGGATGAACCACTTAAATTGTGTACACACGTGGACGGAAAAACTAAGCGGACAAAAAGACCCGCAGGTCAGCATGATACTATTTCAAACACATCGTGGGATAAAAGAGTGTGTCAACATTTAGACCAATCAAAATCTTTGGGCAATTCTAAATTTAATACTACTCCGTCCCATAAGTTTATGACCATTTGCAGAAAAACAAAATTTTATCAAAAAGTTGAAATTTGACGTGCCAATTTCTCCTCTAATTTCCTCGAATAAGAGCTAAAAATGGCACAGATTACGCGCGAATAGTTTATCTTCCAGTGGGAACCCTTGGTTCTGTGAGATTGTTTGACGGAGCCGAGCAACCCCGCCGGATCCAATTATCGAAAATGACAGGGTTTTCAAATGGTCATAAACTTATGGGACGGAGTAGTATATGAACTCCGAATGTTTGGGAACGAACATAAGCTACAAAAGCTAAAAACGATTTTATGGTGTACCAGAAGTTTGCGGTTTAGAAGCTGGATAGTCAAATGAGTCTTTGGTGTGGATGCTGAGGGCGGTGTGACCTGATGACGCTGGGCCACGACACTGGGCCGCGCCACTAAGTTACCTCCTTGATGAGATGGAACCGCCTTACAACCCCCAAATATGTTTGCAAAAATAATACTGACATTTGTATGGTGCAAGGTGTGCGTAAGTTTTGTCTTGCCTGAAATTTAGCATCCCTCTATTCTTTGTGCTATTAGGCGACGAATTTGAAGTTGTTAACTATAATGAAAGCTTTCAATTGGTCATCATATTATGGTGTTCTTATGACCAATTGATCGCTTTCATCAATATCATCCAACTTACAGAGCCTAACTCGTACTGGATAAAAGGATACATCAATTGTTGTAGGTGTGGAAATACTTTTGTCTCGGGGTATATAATACGGCAGACCCCATTATAAATTCAATGTGCTCAGAGCCATTCTAATTTTTAATTCAAAACTTGCGATTTATGAGTTGCAACGTAATTTTTAATCTCATATCTAACAAATGTACTACTCTGTTCCAATATTAGTGGTGATTCTACGCTCGTTCTGTTCCAGAATAAGTGCAGATTTTTTATTATGACTTCAGTAAATGTGATGGTGACTTTATCACGCAGATGCCAAAGCGATCGAAGAAAAGCCAACGAAGCGCGACTTTCTGATAGATGTGCACGTTATGTGTACACTATTTTGATTTTTCCTTCGGATTGTGGTGGTAAATAGATGATGTAGCGCAAACGCGACCCTTCATTCGATCGGTGACTCCACAGTGAACACATCAATCCCAGTTTTCGCTGCCAAACCTCAATGCAGCTAAATGACATCGTTTTCAGATGAAAATCTCCTTTTTTGGAACATAGTAGTATTTGGTCGTATTTGATAATATTCTGTTTGAGTGTTGACGTTTCGAGCGCTGATGCCAGTAGTCTGTTGCTAGTATGCCATATCCCTTCCCATGATTTTTATGTTTACGCATATAATCTTAAAAATGTAAGATATTCTGCTGTCTTGTCTCATTCATTTAAGCCAACGTAGTCATTCATACAATTTGTAGCTAAGCGAAGTGCAATAGTTTTGTGAATTTGGTTTGCTCGCATTGAAATCCATAGCACTTACGAAACTTGTTTTAGAAATTTTGTAAAAAATATCAGGTGATATTACTAGACTATAATTACCTGCGAACTTCTTGTTAACTTGCCGAAGTGTAATAGGTTTGTTCTGTCATCGAAATTTATAGCACAACCGAAACTTGTATTAGGAATCTTGAAAAAAATATTAGGAGAGATTACTAGGCTAAAATTACCTGCGAATGTACACTACTCATCTCCATAAAAAATATGCATCGTGCTTGATAGTTCAGGTCTTATGAACCAATGCGACTTTTTAATGCCACTTTCATGCTCTTCAAGATAACGATCAGCTAAATAAGCGAAGTTTTACGCGTAATAGAGGCTACTCGTGGTCCTGCTACAGGTACCTTTTAGAACTCAATAATCTGATGATTGCGAAAGGTCAATTTGGGGTAGTAAAACGCGAAATTAAATGATAGTACACCACCCGATTAAGTTCAATATGCTTGATTTTTGTGAAAGGACGGGATTATCCACAGCAATGCTAAAAATACACCATCGAACTGCGAAAATGTTAAGGGTTTTGTATGCCACTAAAATTTTACCCAATTAGATAGAAGTTATGTTTTACAGTCACCTCTTTTGACCAACCAGTGTAAAAAACATTGAATGTGTGAGCCGCAAAAACCAAACTGTACATATTTTATGCGACGTAGTAGTTGTGTTAAAAAGCTAACCTTCCGAAATCAATAACTCTGTCAAATTTCGTTGAGCAAGGAGCACCTGTACTACTGAAACGTGACTTGGATTCTTGAATTTATTTGATTTGGATATTACTATAACAATGTAAAAAGTGGGTAATATTAATAATACAGAATCTCTATTTACAAGTCCAGATGAACATCGCATATTGCCTAAAAACGTATCTTGTCATAATGTTGAATAAATCCAATCAGACGTTAAATTCAACAGCGTTTGTGTTTATAAATTATCATTTTAGTATATGAGACCAAAACAAACCGAGGTATCATTAACTCGTTTTAAAGGTTTTTCAACGAGCTACACCACGTTAAAGTACGTTATCTGCTCGTTAATTTGAGCTACCAAGCGTCGCAAACTTCGATGTCAGTCTAAAGATAAAAGCGATCAAAGACGACACGTCAGACAAGTACGATCTTTTATCATTGTACATTTCAGTCCACAAACTTTTATCTTCATTTTGTATACATTTGAATTGATCAGATTCGATCTGGAAGTCTAAGTGAGAGCGACAGCGCTCTTTGAGAAATTGCGAGTGAACTGCGTTGTGACACCAACATCATCGGACATGCAATACAATGTCCAAGGTAAAAAAAGGCTTGGTCGATTACTTTTTGACCGTACTGAATTGAAGTGGCCAGGTTCTGGCAATGTAACTTTTTCTATACTCCTCATTTGGAAGAGCCCAGGCGATCATGCAAATCGTCTCGTTGTGCTATTTCTCCTAAATTTAATATGCTGGCAGCTCAAATATGTGAAGTTTGAGATCGTAGTCAAATTTTCAGATTTTTTTGGGGACGAAGACTTTCTGTAGCGACTATACTACAGTAGAATGAGACCCCTCATATTAAAAGTATGTTAGTGGTATTTTTTGCGGTTTTAATTATTACGGTAATCCTTAATAGTCATACCGGTATCCTTCATTTTACGCTGGATCGACCGTGCATATACTCGGGCTTCAAGTTTTTGTCGCCCCGTTTTATCAATATTACGCAGATTTGATCAAGAGTCGCTGCGTTCTGCTCGTGAGACCACGCTCGTTTGATTCATGTAAAGTTTGCTGCATTCCGACTCGAGGATAACTGAAGACCATGAAGTATGGCTAATCGGGATGGCAGATATCATTAAAATTGTGCTTTATATGCTTACTTTCAAGTGGTTATAATAAATTTGCACACATCGAATGGTGAATGAAGCTGAATGCAAGATGAATTTGGTGCGATTGATTTGGAACGAGAAAAAGTGGTATGTATGCATTGTTTTGGAACGGAGCGGTATACTATAAGTAATAAGGTATTGATTTAATTAAAGATATACTATTGTACAATCCGACGGCTAAAAGAACTGACATTTAGAAATGTAAATATTCATTAAAATGAGTGAGATCAACTTTCTAAAGAGTGACATCTTGAGAGAAATGTGAGAGTTGCTCTCAATCTTTACAAGAGGCTCACTCATTTATAATACGCCATATAAACGGAAAACTCGTTTATGTTATTCATAATTTTTTAAACTCACAATTGACTACCATTAAAGTGTACTACACCATTACGCGGTCAATTTCATTTTCTCAACAAATTTCAGACAATAAGCACTCAAAATCATCAACCCCTCCAAATGCGATATAGCGGTCAGAAATATGTTATGCAGGAACAGACATTTCAGAATGTGCGGGAAATTGCAGCGCCTTGCGCGCGAAATCGGAAACTCTGTGCGCTCCACAGCCAATTTCATAGTGCCACCATGGCGACCACTTACAGGTAGCACGCGATCAGCAGGCACCAGCGCGTTTTAAAGGTTGCATAGGCTAGTAAAGACGTGCAATAGCCACATGAAGCAATTTTCTTGGCCGGCACAGGGTGGCCATTTTTCAGCTGCTTGCCAACTTTACGATTACCGAACACCGCTCGCAGTATTTCTAGTTAGCTGCAGGTTCTCTGTTTGTAGAAGTGGTGGCAAAAGAGCTTTGCTAGCGCGCTTTCGGTCATACACTTCCCATTCACCACAAGGCACGTATCTTTGAGGTTCACGGACATGCCCGCATAATGACAAATAAACTTGCAGGAGTTTTGATTTTGTCAGTTGTCATCTTATTGAGTACATAGGACGACAAACGATATGGCCCAGACACCGTGCATGCCCAGGCAGAAATGGTTGGAAAAGACGTCATTGAGAAAGAGTTAAAGAGTTTTAGCCGAGCAACGAAAATTTAAATTTACCGCCATAGGCATAAGAAGCGATTGGCGCCCAGAGCGCCACCCTGTGCAGACACCTACTCTCACCACAGCGATTTCCAAATAGTCAAGCGTCTCAGTCGAGACCTCCAACATAGAGTACCCAGTATTGTGCTCCGTAAGCCTCGCTTCTAGCATACCGACTTGTTAGCTGCTACTGCCTACTGATTGGTGGTGCTTTGTCGTGATGTTTACACTGCAGGATGATGGTGATGCGCAAGAAGAGAGCGCTGGCGCGGTGCCGTGCGATAAGAAGAATCGATAAGAAAAAGGATGCAGTATACAATGAAGGAGAGAGAGAGAGGTTCAGTGCAGCAACCTTTCCCAGCGAGAAGCAGCGAAGGGCGCTTTGGAACTGGTATCGTCAGAAGAAGGCCATCATGGGGTTTGGTGGGTAGGAGCGACGGCGCTCGCTCAGGAAGGCAAGGGCCGAAAGGATTCTGTTTGTGTATGACCTGGTAATGTACATGAAGGACCACCGACAGGTGCTCTCGACCGCTGGCATGATGCAGTTTATCCAAAGGCACCACTCGCAATGGCGCACTGCATACGCCAATTAGAAGGCAAGCCAACAAGTCGCACACACTTCACCTCAGCGCCTCCTCCAGCGCTTCTGTGCACTCCACAGCTTCTCGCAACGCACGTCGTCGCCTTCTACTATAAGTTTGTATACACTGACTCGAATTGAAAACACCCTGAATTTATTCACTAAACGCTTTTGCGCGCTTTGATCATCAGGCAAGCAGAGCAGCGTTGCTCGCTGTTGGCGGCGAGTTTAGCGCTGACTTCTGGTCTACGAATTCGCAGTACACCGGCGCAGACATTTACAACATCGATGAGACTGGTATCTACTACGCCATGCCGCTGACGAGGGTGTGGGCAGAAGTGGGCGGGTCAGCGAAGATATCGCCTTCACAGAAGCACTCAACCCGCATCAGCGCCGTACTCGCTATCAAGGCGGATGGCATCAAGCAGTCCGTCTTGTTCATTGTCAAGGACTTGGCTGGCGGCCGCGTGCGAGCGAAGAGCTCAAAAGGTACCCAGGCGGGCACTTCTACATCATCCAAGAGAACGCCTGGATGGACAGTCGAGTGCAGTGATTTTATCTGCGGCATGTACTCCATTATGAGATCTCAGGGCCGTCGATGCTTCTCCTCGACAATCTCGACAGCCACGTCTCGTCTGAGTTCGTCGAGATCGTTGCTGGGCGGCTCGGCTTGACTCTCTGCCGCCTCCGTCCTCGGTCGACGTCGGTGCGCCAGCGCCTTGACGTCTCGGTCATGGGCTTCCTGGAGCGAAAGATGCGAGCCGCCCAGCTTCGTGAGTGCAACAACGGCAAGCTGACGGCCAGGCAACAGCGAGCGACGATGATCCGATGGACGATCGAGGCTTGGCAGGCAATGCCCCACGAGATCATTGCTGGAAGTTTTGAGAAAACTCTCCCAGTCTGTTTGGCTTTACAGGCGTTTTCAATTGGGATCACAATCGTGTCAAAAAGGAATAAATCGGAAATAGCCGAGTGCAACACGTGGCGGTCGAGCAAGCGCATGTGGCGCTCGCACGCGCGACTCCGCAGCTCGCTCTCGCTTCTACTCTCTCTCAACAACAGCAAAGTACCATGGCCGACTCGCAGCGACGCACTCAAGACCACCGCACGGCAACGACGCGCCGTACGTGGGTGTCGTCCGAGCTGCGCGAGCGCGCTATCGATCTCATTGATGCGCGCCAGTGGCAAGTAAAGGACGTGGTTGAGGCG
>JAASFJ010000933.1:0-13867 GCA_023333755.1 Globisporangium uncinulatum
ACAACACCGCCTGTAACGGAACATCCGACAACAACAGCACCGCCTATAACGGAACCTCCAACGACGACAGCACCACCAGTGACGCAGCCTCCGACAACGACAGAACCCCTTGTGACGCCCCCTCCTGTTACGACAGAACCGCCAGTGACGCAGCCTCCGACGACGGCAGAGCTACCAGTGACTCCTCCTCCTGTAACGACAGCAGCGCCTTTAACAGCTGCACCACTTGTAACGCAACCACCAACGACGACAACAGCACCGCCAGTGACGCAGCCCCCAACGGCGACAGAGGCACTAGTAACGCTGCCTCCGATGACGGTGACACCGCCTGAAACAGTACCGCCGACGACGAACGTACCATCGGAGACTCTTCCTCCTGTAACGACAGCAATGCCAGTGACGCAGCCTCCGACGGCAACTCAGCCACTAGTGACACTGTCTCCGACGACAACAGAACTGCCTGCGTCTCTCTTGCCGACCCCAACGACGGCTACTATCTCGCCGACGCAGCCACCAGCTGTAGCCCCGCCGACAGATAGTCCGACAGCGATGCCGCTGTCACAAGCTTCAACGGGGACACCGTCGACCGACCTGCCATCAGCGGCTCCTCTGACGCAAGAACCGACAGTATCACCACTTACGGGCGCCCCAACGGCGACATCGACGACAATTGATCCATCCATGGCACCTCCGCCGCAAGCCCCATCTACGGAGGCTCCTGCGTCGATCCCAGCTACTGTCGCTACTCCAGCGGCTGCGGTTCCATCACCGGCGTCTGATGCTCCTACCTCTGCTCCTTCTGTTGCGACACCCACAACAACAGAAGCCACGACAGTATCTCCCCTGACTCTGCCAGCCCCATCCGCCTCTCCATTGTCAACAAGCGAAGCTGTACCCACAGTGCCACCGGTTTCAACTACCCCAACGACGGGTGCTTCGACCGTGATGCCCCCAGTGACAACGGTTCCATCGACAGCAGCTCCGGCAACAACCACGCCGAATGACCCATTGCTTACGGTAGCGCCACCTCTGGAGCTGACTGGTGTGCCGACAACTTCAACTCCAACCGGAGCTCCATCTCCTCTAACGGCAGCCCCAACGGTAGACATGACGGGTATTCCGAGCTCCGCACCGTCATCGACTCCATTGGTAGATCCGACGGGTATCCCGACCTCAACACCGTCATCAGCTCCACTCTCAGCACCATCATCGAGTCCGACATTAGATCCAGCGGGAACACCGACTTCGTCACCAACCTTGGATCCAAGTGCGACTCCAGCGACTGTGCCCCCGGCGTCTACGCCTGTCGCCGATTCACCAGCGACCGTCATTCCAAGTGACGCACCGTCGTCGAACGCGCCAGAAACGCAGCCACCAGCATCGGAAAGTGCGAGTTCTCAGCCTTTAAGCACGAACCTTCCAAGCAACACTCCTTCAAGCGTGGATCCTGCAGCGCGAGTCTCGACACCTCCAACGTTCTTGGCGCCGTCTCCGACGTCATCCGTTGTTGATTCCTCCGTGGCGCCTTCGAGTGCTGTTCCTGATACACAGAGCCCGGGCACTCCGTCGCCATCGCAACTCTCGACAACGGAGCCGTTGCTTTCCGATATCCCACCGACGACTTCGGTCGCGGTGCAGCCGACAGCAGCTCCACTCGTGGGTCCAAGCTCGCTGTCGCCCAGCGTGCCTACGTTTAGCGACCCAACGCCGTCGTCCGACTTCCTGAGCACCGTACATCCGTCGGACGGATCAGCTGCGACATCGACGCAACCGGTTTCCAAGTCGCTCGCAACCACTGGGAGCGCACCGCTTCAGATCTCGACGGACACGAGGAAGGCGATCTCCACTGCGCGTGAGTCAGTGTCCAAGCAAGCGATGACGAACGCGTCCAGCACGATCATCAACAGGAGCGAAGACAACGTCTCGTTCGTCCCGCCAATCGCCAGCAGAGACCTCGACGCGAACGTCCGCAACTCGCTCGCAGACTGGACGCTAGGCGCGAGCGCGTTCCGAGAGGCAGCGAGCAGCTCGGCGAATGTGCTCGTGGCGTCGGCGGTCGCAGTCAACGTCGTGACGGGCGTGATCACTGCGATTTCGGCGATCTCAAGCGGCGCCTCAGCAGTCTCGGGCGCTGCGACGGGCGTCTCAGCCGGCATTGCAGCGTCACAAGGGCTGCTCAATGGCGTGGGCGGTGCGGCTGGTGCTGTCCACCAAACGCTACCTGGCGCCGACTTCTCGAACCTACTCGCGATGCTCAACTACCTGCAGTTCCTGGCGTCGGGCAGCCAGCTGAGTCTCCCTGGTGCCCCCGACTTTTTCTTCGAGTTCACCGACTCGCTCGGGTGGTGCAACTTCCAGACAGCCGAGGCAGCGAACGCCACAAACGCCAAACACAGCCTGTCGAGTGCGACCGCGGAAGCGTTCAGCGTGGCGGACGGCGACATCATCTCGGGCGTGCTCGCGTACGCTGAGCGCGTGAATATCCAGCCGGAAGAGCTCTTCACGAAGACTGCGATCGCGTTCGCGAGCGTCGTCGGGAGCGTGGCCGCGGTCGTCGCGTCGCTCTACACGCTGCTCCGGTGCGTCGCCAAGAAGCGGCTCGAGCTCGTGGTCGCGCGTCTGAACGACCTCCCGCGCGCCAAGCTGTTGCTGCGGCTGCTCACGCAGTCGTGCCTGTCGATCTGCCTCATGAGCGAGTACGCTCTGAGCATGACGAGCTCGTTCCAGCTCCGGTATAACCAGCAGCACCGCAGCAACTACAGCGCGCTCGCGTTTGCGACTGTTGCGCTCATCGTCGTCTGCTTCGGCCTCATCGTGCTCGGCGTGTGCAAGATCTGGGGCAAGAGTGAGGACGAGCTCGCGGACCCGGACTTCAAGTTCGCGTGGGGCGCGTACTACAAGTACTACCACCACCACACGCGCTACTTCTTTGTCGCTAAGATGGGCGCCGAAATCCTCTCGGGAGTCATCATTGGGCTCGTGAGCGACGTCCCGTCCCAGCTCACGCTGCTCATGGCGCTCCAGCTCGCCATGTTCTTCTACACGGTCGAGAGCGCGCCGTACTCGATGGACTTCCAGACCGTGTGCTCGTCCACGGCGTTCGTCATGAAGATGCTCACGTACGCGCTCATCAGTTCGTTCCTGACTGGGTCTACGGAGGTTTCGCTGCGCGACTTTGTCGGCACGCTCGTGATCTTCCTCCAGGTCGCGCTCCTGCTGCTCTTCAACTCGCGCCAGCTCTACATCCTGTACAAGCAGATGAAGTACATGTGGGCACTGCGACAAGAGCGCCGTCGAGCGGCCAAGGACACCAAGATGGTCGAAGACGGCGCGATGCTTGTGCGGACGTCCATGTCCACGCTCACGCCCAAGTTTGAAGCGACGCCGGCTTCGTTTGGACTCCTCCACAGCAAGAGCACTCTCATGGTCACGACGCCACCGCCGTCGGCGTCCTCTTCCTCTCACCCGACGTAGCCGATCGCTGCGGCCTAGTTCTTCTTCGTACCTAAGCCACCGTCCGCTTTCTACGCCTTCGAGCCCAGCAGCTTGGCCATCCGCTCGTCGAGCGTCTGCATGTTGGACTGGAAGATCTTGACGTTCGCTTCCAGACTCTGCTCGATCTGAGCACACGTGGACTCGTTAGCTTTGCAACATTGGGACGAGACACCAGACACTGATCCCACCTCCCCTCTCCCAAGTCCTAGACACTCACGTTCTCCAGAAGCGCCGTGTCGGACTCGAGCAGCCCTGCGAGCGTCTCGGTCGACTGCTCCACCTTCTTCATGCGCGCACTCGCATCCAGTGCCTCGTCGTGCGCGGTCTTGAGCGCCACGAGGCGGTCCACAAGCGCTGGGACAGCCGCCGACACGTCGTCGACGCTCGCGAGTTTGTCGTAGATCTGCTGGAGCTTCTCGCGGTCGCCGTGGCTGTTCAGCGCGCTCTGGACGCCCGGCGACTCGTTGAGCTTGTTCAGCAGCGTGAACTCGTGAATGAGCGCGGTCGTGCGCGTCTTGACCGCGTCCAAGTTCTTCTCACTCAGCAGCGCCACACGCGTCTCCAGGTCAGCAACGACCGCTGCGAGATCTGATGCGCCGCTGGCCGACAGAGCGCTCCAGCCGGCAGTCCGCAGCTCTTTCACGTGGAAGTTCCCGACCGCCTTCTCGAGCGTCGCGAGCCGCGCTTCGAGCGCCAGCGCACGCGTGCTCGCGTCCTTCTCGACCGCGTTCAGCTCGCCGTTGCTGTAGATCTCGTACACGATCGTCGGCGGTCCGTCCGCTGTCGTTGTCGCTGACGTTGTTGTCGTCCCTCCCTGCTGCTGCGCTCGGAGCGCCTCCATCTGCGCAAAGAACCGACTCGTGAGCTCTCTCTGCAGTGCGAGCGCACTGCTGTCAGCTGCTCCTGCGTCTCTGGCGCCGTAGTGCAGGAACGGCCGGAACGCCGCGTTCGCCTCGATCGACGCCAAGTTCACGCGCAGCGTCCCGAGACCGCGCAGGACCTCGTCCAGCTCTGCGTCCTGCGCTGCGTCCACGAGCATCCGACTCTTTCGGTCGTCGGCGCTCGCTGCGAGCAGCGACAGGTCCGCTTCGAGCTCCTTCACCTCGAGCGTCAGCCGCGTGAAGCGAGCGAGCGGCGCCTCGAGCTCCGGCTTGTGCTGCTGGCTGCTCGCTGCTCGTACGAGTCCGCCCGCGGCTTCGAACTCGGTCTGCTGGGGCACACCCGTGGTTGCAGGCTCTGGCCGGCACCACACAGAGCGACAGCCAGTGGTGGGTGAGTGCACTCATTCTCTGTCAGTCAGTTCCTCTCTGGTAGCGACGGGCGACGTACTGTAGACTTTGCCCATAAACGCCTCGAATGCCTTCGCTGGCGCCACGTCCTCCTCGCTCAGCTCCGAGTGGCTCTGCCCACGGATCCACGGATCACAGTCAGTCAGTCTCCCATAGTAAACTGGTTGTTTGCTCCCTCTTCTCCTCATTCGCACTCGCCTTATCGAAAAAGTGCGCGTCTTCCGGCGCTACCGACGTTGCGCGCATCGTGCGGTGTGCCCCGCCCACTGGCGCGTACGCCTGGAACGTCACCTCCGGGTCGGGGGTCTCGAACACTTCGGTGCTCATGTCCACGTCCAGATTCATGCTGGTTGGCGTGT
The DNA here is from genome assembly GCA_023333755.1 of Globisporangium uncinulatum. Classification (NCBI taxonomy): domain Eukaryota; phylum Oomycota; class Peronosporomycetes; order Pythiales; family Pythiaceae; genus Globisporangium; species Globisporangium uncinulatum. Next base: position 5,144 of record JAASFJ010000933.1, read on the forward strand.
TTTCACTTTTCACTTTTCAAGAAAATCTATTGCGGCTGCTTAGATGTTTCCACTGAAATGCGAGCAGGAGCTTGGCTCCCAGCCATCTCCCTCGTTCTTGGTGTCGTTGTGCATGAGTTCTTCGACTCTCGTCCTACGCGTCGTTCTCGGTCCTCTGTCGTCTGCCGTGATCGTGTTTTGCCCCTTGCTATCCATCGCCACGTTCGCCAGGTAGTCGGCCATCCGGTTCTTCTCTCTCCGCACGTGGCCCCATGAGACCCAGCCGAACTCCCGGCTGAGCTCCCTCACTCCTTCGCGCTCTCTTGGAGCCACGGTGCTGTAATGTTCGCGCGTCCGGTCAGGGACTTGATGATCACACTGATGTCCCCACGCACATGCAGGTGCGTGCGTTCGTTGTCAGTCATTCGCCAGGCTAACGCAAGACCTTCCCGGAGCGCCTCGAGTTCGCCGAAGTTGTTGGTTTGCATCGCCCCCTGGTACTTGTATCCACAGGCCTTGAGCTCCCAGTTGGCTGCCTTGCCTCGCACCAGGAGGGCCCAGCCACTCCCACTCGGTCCTGGATTGTCGCGTGCGCCGCCGTCAAAGTACAGGCGTGCCTCTTCCCAACCGTTTTGCTTCGGTGTCTGCGCTGGGTGTTCGAGGATGCTAAGGCACTGTCAGATTGCAATGCCCGACTCGCGTGTTGCTCTTGAGCGTACGTTGCGTTCACTGATCGCCCGCGCCTGCCGGACCCCGCCGTCCAAGCTCGTTCTGCCACTTCTGCTGGTGTTGCAGTCCGGCCGTCGTGGACTGTTTCGTTTCGTGCGAGCCACAGTGTCACTGCTGCAGCCGAGGTCAGTGTGAACCAAATAGTCTCGAGCGCTTGGACATGTGATTCGTCGAGGAAGCCGTATTGGTCTTGCAGTGCTTTAACCGCGGCCGGAGCCGGCGGTGGAGCACACCTAGTCGCATTGTGTTGCACGCTGCCTGGCGCCACTCGTCTGACTTTGCTGGATCGAGTCGCTGGTGTGTCCACCGGTCGAGAAGTCCGGCTCACGTCGCTTCGGCCGAGCGGCAACCCCAGAAGATGTGGGCCGTTGTCTCTTTCCGGCGCCGACAGCCTGCGTCGAGTGGGCATTCGCTGGTCTCAGCTCGCTTCTTGTGGAACAGATTGAGCTGGAGGGTGCTGCTTCGGTACTGTACCCATTGTTGATAGTGCGTGACACTGTTCCGAGTTGCCCATACTCGATTGAGCAGCTGCATTTGCTGGAAGTAGTGCCACTGATCGGCTGGGGCCCCGCTGTGATCTTCGCTACTGCTGCCGTCCGCTTTGGGTAGACGAACTCTTCTCGTTGGCTCCGCTTCCTTTGCCTGTCCAGCTCTGCGTAAGTGCTTCGGCTTCACTGCTTGGTCTGCCGTCCAGACGAGATCTGTCGCCAACGGGTGCGCCACAAATGTCAGCCCGTCCGCCTCTTTGGCGCGCTTGAGTACCAGCATGTCTCCTTTGGTCGTGCTCGGCGTGCTGCCTCCCAGGACTGCCCAAATGTTGTTGTCCTGCAGTCGCCGCAGCGCAATGAATTGCGGGGTCGCTGATCACGTCTGTAGTGCATGTCCGACCGCTGTGCCTTGTCCGCGTGTTGTCCACGTGTACCATTGTTCCAACCGCAGTCGGTTCAACAGTCGTAGTCCCTGCATCATCGCTAGTCGTCCGTTGACCTGTACCTCGGGGCTGCACACGATAATACTGATGATCTAGTCCTTCATGAGCCTGGCCCAATGTTGCGTCAGCCGTCCGCTGTTCAGTCTGGGCCTGAAGCTCCATTCTGTCGAACTGGTCCTCTGAATGTCGACCTGTGCGATTTTGTATGGCCACAACTGCGTATACCTCTCCAGCCGGAGTTCGTCGCCGTCCTTGTCGATGACTTACGGGTTGTCCATCCAGTCGAAAGTCGGCCAGAACTTTCGACTGATCTCTTCCGTGAATCCCCACTGCGCGAGTTCGATCTCCTCGATCACCCGCAACGTGTACTCCTCGTTGTGGTTGATCTCGATCGCTGTCATCTCTTGCATCTTGCGCTGTTGCTGCTGTGCAGTTGCCCGCCACCCGGCTGGTCGCTCCCACTGGTCCAGTGGCGATCCACGAGTTCTAATCCGTCAGCTTGTGCGGTCGCCTTGTCTTCATCTCGTTTCTTCCAGCGGCGCGGTGTTTCTGACAGGGTCATCGTGTTCACCAGCCGCCGCATTTTGAGCAGCAGGTGCTGCCAGCAGGTCTTGTAGATGCTGTCGTCCGCCAAGAGCCAGCCAGTGGCTCTCCTCATCAGAAGCGTTTTGATCGCGACTCTGATTGAGAGGAGACCCATTCCTCCAGCGCGGATCGGCGAGAACAGGAGCCCTGGGTTCATCTTGTGCTTCCTGCCTTCCGTCGTGAGCTTGCGCGCCTGGAGAAATTGCTTCTGGAGGTTCTCGAGGTCTTGAAGCGTCTTGTCCGAAGCTCGACTGAACTGCGCTGTAAACAGTATCGCCGGCAGGGATATCGAGTTGAGGATCTTCACTCGCTCTATCACCGACGTTGCGAACCGGGCCGCCACCGCCGGCCTGGCCTTGAGTCCCGTTAGGCGTTTCTGCCAGTTCTCCGCGTTCGCTCTCGTATGGCCAACCTCCACCCCCAGGTAGCGTGTTGTTGCGCCGGTAGCGATCACTGGGATGCCTGCAAGTTCTCGTTGCTGGACTGCTGTGTTCAGTACAATGAGAACGCTTTTCTTCGGTTGAACTCGGAGGCCGGAGAGCTCGTGGAACACTGCGAGTGTGTGCAGCAGTCGTGGAAGCGCTTTCGTGCGCCTGAGGAAGACGGTCGTGTCGTCCACAATCGTCGCCACCTTGACTGAATGGCCGTCCCCACCTGGTACTGGTAAGCCTTGGATCTTGTCTTGCTGCACCATCACTGCTAGTGTCTCTGCCGCAATGATAAACAGGAGTGGCGCGAGAGGGCACCCCTGTCGGATGCCGGATCGGACTGGTACTGAGCTAGAAAGTTCGCCATTGACCGCGAATGAGCTGTCGTGCGTTCGTGCATCCTGCCGACCAGCTGCACGAATCTCGCGTCGAAACCGAACCGCTGTAACGCTAGCAGCATAAACTCGCGGTTGAGAGTATCATATGCCTTCATGAAGTCGAGGAGTACGACTGCTGATGCGTCCTCAGCCGCCTCCCGTTTGCCGACATACGACTCCTGGAGCACGGCCTGCATGAGTGTCACGGAGCGTTCCAGTTGTCGCGCCCGTACGAACCCCTGTTGTGAGTCCCTGATGATCGTGTGCAGCCCATCTTGGACTCGGTTCGCCAGAAATTTTGCAAAAACCTTGTAGCACGATTCAGAAGCATTATCGGGCGGTACACTACGGCGCTGTCGGAGTCTCCGTTCTTGCGTAGCGGGGTGATCAAGCCTTGTGCGAACTGAGCGAGCATTGCTTGACCCTCCAGGGAGGGTCTACTGGCTGAACTATGGAGCTAGCCTTGGCGCCACACTTTCACTGCAGTCGATGAAGAAATCGTTTGGGACTTGATCGAGCCCGGCTACCTTGTGTCGCGACATGCTACGTATCGCTCTCAAAACCTCGCCTTCGGTGGTCGGGCTGGTTAGACGTTTGTTCCACTCGTCGGTGACCATGTGCGTGTCTGGGATGCGAACGTGTCTGTCGAACATCCGTCCCCGCCGCTCGTGGGGCATCGGCGAGTGCTCGCGTCCGATAATGTGGCTTCATTCAGATGCCATGACATTGGCTAGCGGGGCGCCTGGCTGGGAATTGCTGGTGTGAGTCTTCAGGCTCGTTATTGTCTGGTCCCGCGTCCAGTTCGAAACTCTTTTAAAAAAATGTCGGACGTACGTGTGGGTGGATAGTAGTGAAAGTCCGAACCGAGTGTCCGACTGTTCTTGCCTTTGAGCAATCTCCACCGTGATATACTCCACCCGCGATCCACTTGGCTTTCATTCGCGCTTCTGCATCCGCGCTGCTGCCAGCTGGACCTGCTGATGTTAGTAATGAGGGGTATATTGGAAAGTGAGCAATCATCTACCGCGCTCACACGCAGACTCCGCTCTCCTACCGTCACACGAGGCTCTCCATGAGGCTCTTGCTGGCCTCCTGCCTACCTCACGTAATTCTTCACCACGCTAGTGACTCACTACTGCTCTGGTGACTCACTACCTCTCTGAATGACTCACTACCACTGTGAATGATTCACTACCGATCCAATGACTCACTACGGGCTTCTGCAACCAGACGAGCGAGAGACTGGGGCGTATCTTCAGCACTCCCACTCGCTCCACGAGCTCGTTCGTTGTTATGATGTCTTGCTCTTGCTTGGCGCCGGATTCTTCTTCTCGGACTTCGTGATGGCATCTTCACCATTGTTGTGCATCTCGCCAGCTGAGATTCCGTCACGCGACACTTTGCGGACGCCAATCGCTAGACGGAGCTGCTCGAACCGAGGGGTTGGTAACGCCTTCGTCATCATGTCGGCGACGTTAGCTTCGGTGGGGACGTACTCGAGCTTGATCATCTTCTGCTCGACCGCCTCCCGAATACACAGCGCACGGATGTCGACATGCTTCGCGCGCTGCGCGGCGCCATTCTGCACGATAGCGATCGCGCCTTGGTTATCGCAGCCAAGCGTGATCGCGCCGATCTGGATTTGGTGCATATCACCGAGAAGCCGACGTGCCCACATGATCTCTTGGGCAGCGAGGCTTGCCGCCATGATCTCGGCCTCACTGGTGCTGAGCGCAACGCTGCTCTGCGCACGAGACTTGTACACGACTGGACCGCTCGCCGCTATCACAACGACGCCAGACACTGAGCGTCGGTCGTCGGGATTCGCCGCCTAATCTGAGTCGCACCACGCCTTGAGTCTTACGTCCTTGTTGCTGCCGTCGCTGAACACGATCCCGAAATCTTTCGTCGTCCACAGGTATCGTAGCACGTAGCGCTGCGTTCCAGTGAGCGCGACCGGGATACTCGACGTAGCGGCTTAGATGACCGACCGCGAACGAGACGTCCGGTCGCGTGCACGTTGCCATGTACAAAAGGCATCCGATGAGGGACCTATACGGCTTCAGCTGCATTGCAGCACGATCGTCAGCAGATTGCGGGGCATCTGCACTGCTGACCTTCACGATTGACTTGACCGGGTTGTACACAGGCTTGCTCGCGGTCTGACCGAATCGCTCGGTGATGTCAGCGATGTACTGCGACTGGATGATCGACGTCTCGTGCCGATGCACTCGTTGCAAGATCTGCATCCCGAGGACACACCAAGCAACGCTGAGCTCCTTGAGTCTGAATGACGCTTGAAGTTGATGCTTCACGAGGTCGACTGCGTCGCGCGACTTGGCGCCGACAAGCAAGTCGTCGACGTAGAGGCAGACGTACACCGGCTCAGACCGCTGCGTCGCCATCACGTACACGCATGGGTCGGCTGAGGTCGATTCGAAGCCGATGTCTTTGAGCACACGATCAATCGTCTTGTTCCACTCGAGTGATGCTTGCTTCAGTCCGTACAGGGACTTTAGCAGCTACAGCACTGACCCTGGCGGCGCGGCAACGCCATCCGGAACCGAGATGAATACGTCCTCGTGGAGCACAGCGTACAGGAACGCTGTGTCAACGTCGAATTGCATCACGATGTAGCTGAGTATTGTGCACGTCGCTATGAAGATCCGAATCGAGTTCATGTTGGCCACGGGCGTGTAGGTCTCGAAGTAGTTGATCCCGAATTCCTGTCGATATCCGAGAGCCACCAGTCGTGCCTTGTAGCGCACCATCGTGCCCGATTCATTGCGCTTGAACGCAAACACCCACTTGGCGCCAATGACGCGCATGCCACGCGTTCTCTGCACGATACCCCACGTCCTGTTGCGAGCGTGAGCGTCCAGCTCCGACTTGATAGCCGCCTCCCACAGCTTTCGATCTTGGCGTTGTACTGCTTCGTTGAACGAACGAGGCAGGTCACGCTCGAAGCTGACGTCTGCTGCAAAGCAATACTCATCTTCGTCCGGACGCGAACGCTTCGGCACCCGTGTGACGATCTCGCTTGACTGCACGAACGGAACCACGGCTGTCGATGTTGCATCGCCCTGTGACGATGGCAGCGCGAGCATCAATGATGAGCTTGGCGTGATGCTTGGAGCTGGGAATCTAGCCGATCACCGGTTCTCGTTCTCGACGGGATGGAAGACGAGCACGTCTCTGCTGGGACCCGGGACGCGACTAAGCGTGGATGGACTCCCACTTGGAACCTGCAGCATGGGTCCGTCGTCGATTTGACGCGCTCTCGATGGGACCATTACGCCAACTTCACCCGCGACTGGCTCAGACGGGACCTCAGCGTCTGCGTCTGCCATCTCAACGTTTCCGTCTCCGCTTTCACGAGCGGGTTGTTGAGTGTCGTCCTTCTCGTACGTCACGACCCACCGCGACACGGTGCCGTGCTCGCCACTACATGCGACACTGTAGATACTATCGACCTCGCGCTCGTCGACGACGAGGGAGCGGCTCAGCTTGACTTTGTCACTGTCGAGCTCGACCACTCGATACGCCTTCGCCGACTCTGCATACCCAATCAGCACGCACTTATAAGCCTTCGCGTCGAGCTTGCTGCGGTTTGCAGCTTCCACGTGCGCGAATCCACGCGAACCGAACACACGCAGATGCTCCAGACACGGCACGACTCCAAACACGACCTCGTAAGGGGTCTTGTCGGTCCGTGCTGCGTTCGGCGCCCTGTTGACGAGGTAGACGGCAGTGTTTACCGCATCAGCCCACCACTTCAGCTCAACCTTCTTGTAGTGGAGCATCGCGCGGGCTTTCTCAATCACGGTGCGGTTCATTCACTCCGCCACACCGTTCTGCTGGGGACTGTATGGGACGGTGAGCTGATGCACGATGCCCGACGCCACACACGCGTTGTTGAACGACATGTTGACGAACTCCGACCCGTTGTCGGTCCGGACCTTCATCATGCGCTTCCCCGTCTGAGTCTCCATCACTGCCTTGAACTCGACGAACCGAGTCGCCGCCTCCGACTTCTTCTTGAGGAAGTAGGCGACGACGAATCGCGAGTAGTCATCGACGAAGAGAAGGATGTACTGAGCGCCACCTTGGCTGTGACACGATATTGGCCCCGTGACGTCGGCGCGAACGAGCTCGAGCACGCGCGTCGTCTTCACCGTGCTGGCACTCTTCGGGAACGGCGCAACCACCATCTTGCCGCGCGCGCAACCACCGCGCACTGTCGGCACCTCGGCGAGCGAAGAAGGCAGACCGGTCACCACCGCAAGCGTCTGACGCGCGCGCTCGTGACTGGGGTGCCCGAGTCGAGCATGCCAGAGCTCCCACTCGCTCGGTTGCGCAGCGTGCTCGACTGCCATCGCCTCTGTGGTCTCGCAACGCAACTTGTAGATGTCGCTGACCTTCGCGGCTGTCATCACGACGTCGTTGCCGCGTTTGATCACGCATGCCGTTCCATCGAACTCCACACGTAGCCTGCGTGCTGCCATCTTCGACACAGGTAGCAGGCGCCGATCGATCCCTGGAATAAAGAGCACGTCCTTCACAGTTGCTCGCCTCCCATTCTCGAGAGTGAGTGCGACGTCGCCAACACCGGCAGCATTCACGATCGACCGATTCGCCACCTTGACCGTCACTGGAGCGTCAAGGGGTCGCACCACCACGAAGTCATCCCGCGTGGGAGACATGTGCGACGACGCACCACTGTCGAGAAGCCAACCGTCCACAGAACCATCTGCCTCGACGAACGTGAGCTCTGCGTCCTCTCTGCGGTTCGTGCGGTGAGTGCAGGTAGCAGCCTTGTGCCTGAGTAGCCCACACTTGAAACACTTGCCGCTGAAGCCACCACGCTTCGTGGATGCTTGCGCAGCTGCGCCACCTTGCTTGCGTGCTCCCTGGCGCCCACTCTTCGGGACAGTATGCGCCTTGAACGCCATCTCATGCTCGTCCTTCACCACGCTCTTCTCTTCATCCTTCAGAAGCTTCTCCTTCACATCGAGAAGCTGCGGGTTAGCCGTGTTCTCGATGATCGAGACGAGCGTGTCGAACTCAGTCGTCAGGCTGCCGAGGAGGATGACGTGTTGGCGCGCTTCGTCCATCTGCTCGCCCACCGCCTTCATGGCCGCGACCAGCTCGTCGAACCGGTCGAGGTGCGTCGCCATGGATGCCCGGCCTCCATCTTGAACTCGTGAAGGCGGCGCGCCATCGTGACGCGATTCTGAAGGTTCGCACGATTGTAGAACTCAGTCAGCGTCGCCCACGCTTCCTTCGCCGAGGTCGCACGCCGGATCTTCGTTTGGTGCTCGAGCTGGACGCCTTGCGCGATGATCGCGAAAGCCTTCATGTCATTGACATTCCAAGCATCGTCGCCGTCCGTCTTGTCGACTACGATGTGCTCGAGCAACCCCTTGCGCGCCAGAGTCATGCGAATGTTGAATTCCCAGTGGAACCAGTTCGCCGAGCCGAGCAGGTCGTTGGGGTCTTCGATGTCACGTGAGTTGGGCTCATAACATGATGTTGGTAATGAGGGGTATATTGGAAGTGAGCGATCATCTACCGCGCTCACACGCAGACTCCGCTCTCATACCGCCACACGAGGCTCTCCATGAGGCTCCTGCTGGCGTCCTGCCTACCTCACGTAATTCGTCACCACGCTAGTGACTCACTACTGCTCTGGTGA
>JAASFJ010000934.1:0-13855 GCA_023333755.1 Globisporangium uncinulatum
ACACTTTCTATACATCCCAAAATTTATACACAGAGTCATTTTTTGTAGAGTACTACCTCCGTCCCATTAATATGTGAGCATTTGAAAACCACGTCATTTTTGATAATTGTTTAAGGCGGCGTTGCTCGGCTCACTCAAATAATTCCACAGAACTAAGGGTTCCCTCTGGAAGATAAATTGTTCGCGCGGAATCTGGGTCATTTTTAGCTCTTTTTCGAGTAATTTAGCCAAGAAACTAGCATGTTAAATTTCACTTTTTATTAAATGCTGCTTTTTGGCAAATGCTCATATAATTATGGGACCGGGGTCGTTTGTAATAAGATTTACATATTAGGATAAAACATACTACTCCGTATCAAAACTATTGACGCAAATTATGATTTGAGCCAAAATAATGCGTTTTTTTGCGCTTAAAGGGACACTGTTATCATAAAATTCTAAATCTCGGCGCGCTCGTTTGAATGGTGTGCAGAGGTCCACATAGCGATACTTACAGCGCACATAATCACCGGAGGAGCGCGTCATTTGTCTGAACAGAGCTCATTTCCCCAGACGTCGCCCATTTCGCACCATGGAACGCCAGCAGCAGAGAAAAAACCTCAGTGAGAAAGAGCGCAAGATCGTCGTAGCCAGCGTATTGCAGATGTCTCTCGATGATGTCCCGGAGCGCGGAGCATTTGCTGCAGTCGCCGCTCGGCTTGGGCGCGGCGTATCTACTGTGGCGCGCGTGTGGAAGAGGGCGAGCGAGACAGCGAAGAGCACAGGCGTGTTTGAGGCGCCTTCCCGCATGCACATGTCTGGGCGCAAGAGGAAGGACTGGACGGCAGAGCTAGCGCTCCTGTCCGCTGCAGATCATGAGGCTCGCGCGACAATACGCGACGCTGCAGTCATCACCGGCATCCCGCCCGCGACTTTTCATCGCCGTGTCGCTGCTGGCGCTGTGAACGCCGTTGTTACCACCTCGAAGCCATTGCTCGACGCGCGCACACGCCAACGACGTCTCGAGTTCTGCCTGTCCCACTTCAGCCCGCGCACCCGACTGTTCGACGACATGATGCACGTCGTGCACGTGGACGAGAAGCTCTTCTACGCTACCACCGTCCGCAAGCGTTGCTACCTCCTGCCCAGCGAACCACGACCAAAACTTGCGATCAAGAGTACGCGCTTCGTCTAGAATGATGATGTTCGCTGCCGTGGCACGGCTGAGGTGGGACTCGCGCACGGCGAGCAACTTTGATGGTCGGCTCGGCATATGGGCATTTGTGACTGAGGGCCCAGCTCTCCGCAGCAGCATCAATCGCCCCGCCGGCACGGTTATCACCACCCCGGCGAACGTGACGCAGGCGATCTACCGCAGCATGCTTACCGAGCGCCTGGTCCCGTCTATTGCTGCACGGTTCCCAGGTGCCACACAGCCAGGTGTGAGCATCGTCATGCAGCGCGACAACGCGTCGCCTCATGTCAGCGCGGAGGGCGTGTTTGGTAACGCGTTGCGCGCACCTGGCTGTCAAGGCGCGCTGCGGTTCCAACCACCCTCGAGCCCAGACTTGAACATCCTGGATCTGGCCATATTCAACGCCGTGCACGCAAGGCAACGCAAGACCGTGACGCGCAGCATGCGCGAGCTCATTGACGTGGTGACTGCTGCGTACTGGGAGCTGCCAAAGAGCACTCTCAACGCTGCATTCCTCACGCTACAATATGTCATGAACCCTTGCATCGAGGACAATGGTGGCAACCGCTTCGCCATCACGCACATGTCAAAAGTGAGGCTGGAGAAGGAGGGAAGACTTCCTGTCAGCGTTAGAGGCTCGGACCGAGCTGTCTCGGCTTTGCTCAATCAGCAACTCTCTCAATAATGAAAACAAGTCATTTTGCCGCAATTGTTTTGAGACCGAGTCGAATTCTGATTCACTCAGTAGTATTGAGACGGAGTAGTATGCATTTAAAAAATACTGCAACATTCGCATGATACAGGAACAGAGACCTCTCTTAACACCCCCATTACCAAGCTTGTATCTTGAAGACAGAAAAAACCCTGTCTAGTACAATACATGATGGTGGAGGTGGACAATAGAAAGTGACTCGGAACAAAGTAGCAAATACTAAAACCCGTACAATTGGATCGACCCGATTTTCAGATTTTTGTCGTGAGCTCGATCACATGGATTGGGGGTGTGCAAGCGCGGACTATAGCGGTGATATGCAAGCAGAAAACGTGCGATTGGAAGCGCGAGATTGAGAAGCACAAATGGGAGCTCCCTCCAGCCACTCATTTATCTATTCGAAGCCGAGAGAAGACCACGAAGAAGCCTAAAACAGCAACAAGTATCTGTCGAGGCAGCCCCAACGCACACAACCTGGAAAACGAGACCAAGACGCCGAGCGACCGCGGACGTGGACGCGGGCGTTACCGCCCTGACGCATCCGAGTCCAGGTGTGTAAAGCGGGTCTCACGCGGTTTGATTGTGCGTCACTCACGAGTGTATGTGGCTCTGCGTGCAGGGACGTACGGACGAGACTGAGAGGTGAAAGCTAGAAGGATCGGCGAGCTCTTGCGCGAGGTGTCACCGCGCTAGAGACGCGGTGGCGCTATATACAATCGCATCACGCCAAGCACCTTGTAGAAGGCGTCGATTTCTTCGTAGGAGTAGACGCGCCCCTCGAGTACAATGCTTCACTATTGGCAAGCAGCAGCGCGGAGGATCTGTTCGGCGACGCTGCTGCAGGCGGAGGGCCCCACTCAGGAGCCGAAGACATCGTCGCCGAGGTGAGCACAGGTGTTTTAGACGACCCGGACGTGAGCGCAGATCTCGTAGAGCTAGCGAGCGAGTTGAGCCAGGAGCAGACGCCTGGCGACGAAAGGCAGAGAGCAGCACAGTCGCAGAGCGAGCGTGAGCCCCCACGACTACAAGATTCTGAACATCCGCTTCCGCTCAGCTGCAATCTTGTCGAAGATTTTAACGCCATCGACCGCTTCGACGACCCATCTGGCGACGACGAGACACAGGAGAACGAGCTGGTTGCGCTTGAAAAGGAGTCGAATGCGAGCGAGCCGGTTGCATTTGAAGTGGAGTCGAAAGTGAGTGAGCCAAGCGATTGTGATGACGTGAGAGAGGGAGGAGCAGACGCGCTGCTCGTACTGTCCGATAGCGACGTCGACGCAGTTCGACGCGTCCATATGAAGCCTGCTTCAGTGTCGCCTCGCGAGCTCGACCGTGACGATACTAACGAGCATCTATCTGGCAAGGACCCTCGCACGTACGACATTGAGAGTGACGAAGAAATCGGCGTACTTGACGATGCGGTTGGGTAGATGGCGAGAACGACGACAAGTCAGAGAGTGGTGAGAACGGCAACTATGGGCGTGTAACGGCTGCCTTTATGGACGCGATGGGCGACACCATCCAAGCGACGAGCGGCAGTGTGAACATGGAAGCGGTGCGGAGGATGGAGTGGGAGTCTGCTTTGTTCTTTGAAGTAAGCACGGATAAGTACCCCGAGCTGGTGCCAGCTCCAGGTAGATCAACATTGGACACACAGTGGACGGCGTCAACTCCGCTCTCTCTCTTCTTCCATTACTTCCCAAAAGCACTTTGGGTTGAGATCTGTGTCGAGACAAACCGCTACCGGCACTAGACGCTAGAGGTGCGGCAAAGCAAGTCAAGATGAAATAGAAGAAGACACGCGGGGTGGACAGAGCTGCAGTGATGCAGCGCCTGCACGGGATTTGCTAGCGGGTGCGGCGCGAGCCTGCTTTTCTTCCGAGATTTGTGTCGCTGCCAGCCTCGTGATTGCGAACGTGTTGTGTCCTCAAGTGCAAGGGATTCATCTCCACTGGAGATTGACTTCCGACGGCGATCCGCTCCCTGGCATGTTCGAAAGATACATGTCGAGGAGCCGATTTATGGAGTTGATACGCAACCTCCACTTCGTGGACAACACAATGCGCGGGTAGGTGGTCGACAAGGCTTGGAAGCTCCGTCGCGTCATTCAAGTTCTGCAGAAGACTTTTCGTTCATCCTGGCACCTGGGCTCCAGCTTCTAGTTCGATGAAGACGTGTTGACATCTACCTCCAAACGAAACACTTCGCGAACGTACATTTCAGACAAGCCGTACCATTGGGGTACGAAGATGTTCATGGCGTGTGACTCCAAGAGCAGTTACTGCTACATGTACATGCACTGCCGCCGACTTTGCGATCTTATATATCTCAAGACGGAAGCCTCTACTCACTCTTCTTGCTCTGTGACGTTGTAGGTTTGAGCTTTACCTTGGTAAGCAGGCGTTGGTGGCAGCGTCGTCTTCTATCGACACCAAGACTGGACCTGCTACCGTTGGTTGTAACATGCGCAAGGTGCTCGAAGAAGCGCCAGAGAAATGGAGGGTGGTGATCGTCGACAGGTATAACACTTCGGTTGCGCTCTTTGTTCAGCTGCTGAATATGTGCCTCTACACCGCCGGCTCCGCGCTCACAGGACGGCTCGGTAACTGCACCGAGGTGGGGGACAAGCGAAAAACGCCGCGCTAAGAACGCTGTGCGCGGCTCCATTTTGCTCACTCGGTCGGTCGACGTTCCGGCATTGACAGCTGTGAGCTCGCTTGTCAATTGGCTGGTACAATTCCTGACTACTGGTACAGCGGTGTGCCGGTCGAGCGTGAAACGGCGTCACGGAGCCGCCGTCGAGGCGGTCCCATATCCCTATTTCGTTCGCGACTACCACGAGATGATGGAGGGGGGGGGCGTGGACCGCTACGACCATCTACATCTGCAACGCTACAGTATCCAATTGCAGAACAGATTCCTCAAGTACTATAAGAGCCTGTTCTTTTGACTCGTTGGTATTGTCGTGGTCAACTGCTTAGTGACGCACTCACGGTGCCGCACGAATGCGTACCAGAAGCCCATGCCAAGAAGCGAGTTCATGACTTTCTCCAAAACCAGCTCGTCGACCTCACTGGCATTGAGGTCGACGACGTCTCGCCTCCGAGCCGTTTTCACAGGCACGGCACCACCAAAAAGCAAATGTCGGGCAGCGCCTTCGCACAAGCCGTCGCTTACCTAGGACAGGCGTGGTGACTGACCGATTCGCACGCCACGCACTCGCACCTGCAAAGTGTGCTCTTTACTGCGACGGAATGTGGGGCAGTTTACTGCTCAAACGGCTTGGTTTTGTGAAGCCTGCTCTCAAGACACCACGACGGGACGACTGTCACAGTCGACGGTGGAACCGACAAAGGACAGCAGGTCGTGCTTTGATGTATTGCACGACGAGTTTGAGTGTGGACAGGCCATCCCTGAGACTATCGAAAATTGTATCACGCCGCGCCGTCCGGTAACCAAAACCTACAAGAAGCGCCTCGCGAAGCGCCTCGCGAGCGTCGGGTAGGCGAGCCAAGCTAGCGACCGCGCGCGGCCCAACTCGGCACAGTCTACAACCGAGCAAGTACGAGTGTCGGCATCGGGAAGTGAAGGAGAGGATTCTGCGAGCGAGCAAGTCGCGAGGAGTGCGCCTGGTGTTGTGTAATGCGAGCAAGCGACTGCTGCGATCCCTGCGACCTAGCAACACGAGGCTGTGAGTGCTGCGAGCGCTGCGGGTGAGCCAGTGACTGGTGCGAGCGAACAAATGGCACCAACTGCGGTGAGCGAGCAAGCGGCGCCGACTGCCAAAGAGAAGAACTCCCCCGTCGCCAAGAAGCGCAAGGACGCTCGTGAGACTGCTACGTGAGGATAGGTTGTGTTTTGGGTGATATCTGTTGTAGATCGCCATTTTTTCCTGTGTCATTGTGTTGTTCAGTGCAAAAGCGGGCGGAACTGGCTAGATATCTCGCACATCTTGCCAAGGCTTCTTGTATTCGGCAAGATTCAGGTCAATCCTCCACTCACTTCTTGTAGCTTTTTCAAAATTGTACAAGAAAAATATTCGAATTCAGAAATATCAGCATATCTTTTCTCCAGCTGCAAAAATCTCTCATAGTCAATTCAAAGTATTTCAATCTTGTATATTACAAGATGCAATTTTTGCCTGATCCCAAAAAATCCGCGGTATTGGAGGTGTTAAGAAAGAAATTTAAAAATAATCATTATAAACTCTATAAAAGCAACATTTAATTTTGAAACTTAATAATCTGAATTTTTTTATCAATTGTGACAAGAAATCGGTTGTTAATATAAATTATTGGTCCGCCATTGGTGTAACTATGGATTAAATCCAGGGAAGTAAGAAATGCTGGTATGACACTGGATTAAATATCCAGGGTACTAAGAAATGCTCTTAGTCTGTGGATAGCATAGTCGTGGACCTCGCGCCTTTTCTGCAACTCAAATCTGCTTGAACACCGCATACAATATTACACGATGGCGATCGTTTGGACGACAGGAGGGGCCGTAGACAACATTGGACGGTTTATCAAAGGCACATAGCGCGTAATCAGCAGGCCTGGGAGATGACGCACATGCCCGCACGTAGTGAATCTCGAGCGGGCCTGCTACAGCAGACGCAAGCGTCGTCACTGCCTCTCTAACCGAGGAGTCATCGCGCCAGAAGGGATTTTCATCTCGGTTTTTGGCCCAGTCGAGGGGCTACACCACGGCACCAAACCACTCAGGGTGAACCAACTCGTTTCGCACCTCAATACCCACACCCAACTCTCGACCATGCCGTTTCTTCTCTACGGTGACCCAGAATACAGTCTTTGTGGCAGAATCAGCATCCCTTCCAAAGGAGTGACACTCACGGAGGAGCAAGCTCGATTCAACTGCACTCTCAGCGTGTCAAACGCGTTCATCGAGTGGGGCTTTGGACAAGTGAATAGGATGTTCGTTTTCTGTGAATACGCTAAGAACCAACAGCGCCTGCTCTCTCCAGTTAGTGTGTCGTTCGAGTGCGCAGTGCTGCTGGCAGTTAGAGATATGCGTGAGTAGATGAAGTCAACACATTTATTATTTGGCGTCAATCCGCCGTATGTAAGCCAGTAGCTAGGAACTATGAGAGCTTGGTCAGGCAGAGCACCTCTCTTATAAACTTCATTCTCTACTCTCTTCATATATTTCGCTCGTCAGCTCTCTCTTCGCGATCGATCCGAAGCTGTTCCCATCTGTGCTCTCACTCGGCTTCATTTATGCAGCCCGTTCATCGCAGTTATGTTGTCTCTACTCCGTGTTTGCTAGCTGCTTCCACTGGGTCAGCTTCTGCGGCCCGCGAGGTCTTGCGAGAGAAAAAGGTGTGTAGCTACCCATGTGGCGCCTTGTTGCTGCAGCGCTTGGATTTCAGAGACAATTTGTTAGTTTTTCTGCGGCGTATTGGTCGATTTGCCAGATCGCTTCTGCCGTTGAACGGTCTCTCGAGTACAATGCTTCCCACCGTCCCAATCTGGCGATTGTTCTGTTCCGCTCATGTTTTCGCTGTCGTCTCGGCGTCCACGAATTCGCCTTAGTCTTCGGATAGGTCGTGGAGTAAGGAGGTGAGCCTAGTTACCTCCACCTCCGCCCACGACGCTCGCGCGGAGGCGCATCAACGGCGACCCGTCTCCACACACCCGTGGCCTCCCCATATGCATACAAATACGGCAGCGAGACATTGACTTCTCATATGAGCAGCAAATTCTCAACATGTCCAAAGCGCTGGTGCGGAGTCGCTGCTGTCTCAGTCGGCGCTGATGATAATGCTGATATCTTGTAAGAGTTTTCTCCAAGGCAATCTAGTAAAATTGTCGATTTTCAGGAATGCGTAATCTGGTTTCAACAAGCTAGCCTCTTAGTTTGCATATTTTTTTTGGTTGTAGCTACTGGAACTTCAACTTGACTGCTTACAAAATCTCTCTATTAATAGCGCCATCCACGGCCGGGTCTGGAGCCAGCATAACGACAAACACGTCACAATGGTATAGCTACAGGAAACAAACACTTTCATCTCGCACCGTGCCCGCTGCCAGCCATGTATGATTCTGCACATGCAAACGTACCACCGCTACTGACGCTCTCGATGATTGTTGACGTCGCGTTATCTAAGCCTGCCGTCGTTGCGGTTCTCCTTTTCACCTGCACCGTCAGACCGTGGTTTGTTTATGCGTATTGTTTGAGTGTTCTTAATGAATGTCTAGGAAAGTACAGTGTTTCAGCTTGGAAGTACACTATGTATTTTCATTTTGAGATGCCAGAAAGACTGCACGAATAGTATGTTTTGAGCTGTTTTCAGTGAATTTTGTTCGCGAATGCTGTCAGGTTCCCACATTAACTCCTCAGTGTGTTGGCTTCAATATTGTGTTTATCTGTCAGGATTGTTGTCCTTGGATGTTGCCAATAAGCATCATTAAGAAGTTGAGAGAGACGCGAGCTGCTTGGGGCCGCGTTTCTAGAGGTAACACCTGGTGCCGTTGCGTACGAGTGATGCCGCCCTGGAGTGTGTGAGCGCTACGGCTAACGGGATGTCCGGGAAGTAGATAGCTGCATCAGGGGGCTGCAGTCGAGTACAAGATATATTATGGCGTGAGTACTTGGTTGCCGAGTGTCCGGCAGCGACAGTGTCTATAGACTCATGCCTAGATTTCGATACTCGGCGATGCGTCCAGAGCCGCCGGTGATACTGGTCTCGGTCGAGTAACTTAAAAGATTAGTGTTTAGGTGCATCCACATTGCGAACGCGATGACGAAAATGATGGATCGACTGGAACGCGACGCTGGCGACGTCAGGGCGGATCTACTTCACGTTTATTCATATGATTTCGTTCGTTGCTGTGTTGTGTAGCGTGTCTGGGCTCTAAAGGCCAAGCAGAATGCGATTGACCATGTGCGAATCCAAGCTTGCTGGGAGAAAAGCCGGCAAGCACTCTTGTAACTGGTAGCTGTTGGCAACTTTACTGCTGACCACCATCTACAATCTACGTATGCATGTGCACAAGGTGTGCAAGCGTCATATAGCCTTGCTACTGGGTTGCTAGTGACTTTTAAAACCGGAGCGAGTAAGAGTCACACAACAGTCCTTCCTTCAGCGCAAAGCATCGAACTCCACGTTGCGCAGATGGTTCACTGTGGCATCGTCAGTACGAACTGGGTGATGCCCCTCGAGTAACTTTGCCAAGTCCGCACAGATCGTAGAGAGTGGCTCCTCGAAGTCCACTTAGCCTTCCAACCCTATCCGTGCCACTTTGACCTCCCCGGCACCGCGGACTTGTTCTTGCGGAGACCACGCAGCCCACGTGCTCCGAGCACCAGACGTTGGATGATGGCCTGCAGGCGGGCTCCTTGCCGTCGTCAGCGCCTCCGAGTAGCACTTGGGACATGACCCATGGGCCTCTAGATGAGCTCTGGTGAGAATAATCTCCCATTACGAAGCTGTTTTTGCTGTGTATATACGGCAGCGAAGAGCGCGACGCAGCGAACGACGAGCTTGGCGCACCGAGGCTTCGTTGGATGCGCGGCCAAAGAGTAAAATTGCCAATCTCGAAATTGACGGAAGTCACCGTTTTGCCTCACCGTAATTTGTCTGGTTCACTTGCCGAGGTTACGGCAACATCAGCATGCATATTGTGGAGGGTGAGGCGAAGGTTCGTCTGTTGGTGCTGGGAGATATACGGATTGACTACAACCACCGTATAGATGCTTGCTAGCCGAACCACCAGCATCTTCAGTACCGGAGTCGGCTCAAGCCCTTGAAAATCCCCAACAGGGACTTACCTCTGGTCCTGGCACGACTGGACCGCGGGAATGATGTGGCCCCAGTTGTTGACTTCGAGCTCCGTCTAGGGCCACCTGTAGTACGTCAAGGTTGGCTCTTGCAGTTGAGCCGTGGCATGTACACCGGAGTGCTGCGTCCCCAGCCGCGCCAGCACCACCACTTAAACTCGAGACAGTAACGTGAACCGGACAGGCTTGGTTCGATGTAGAGATAGGTCGTTGTGAGTGTTTGGTATCGTTCCGTGGGAGGCAGGCACTCTCCGTCCACTGTCATTGCACGATCAGTCCACCCTTGGCAAGTTGGCACAGCAGGCATCTGTTCACATAACAGATACAACAATTATTCTCAATACTCAATCGCAAGTTGGATGCACAATTGACAGTATTACAAAGATTCACACATCAAATTTATAGGCTTTAGAAGATGGTGTCTATTGAGTGGGTGATCGCATTGGTGGCGGACCGAGCCGAAGCCGCTAAACACTAGAAACAAGCTTGTAGATGTCCCCTGCGAGTATGGCGGCGTGGCGCCAGAGGTTTGTTTCGATGACATTTGCTGACGGACTTAACCATTCTGTGCCCAGCGCGTAGCGCCTAGAACGCTCATTTTAAACAGATCATCGACGTCAATGTTGCTGGCCTGCTAAAACTCGAATTTCCGCTATCTAAAATATTATCTACATATAAGTACGGGAAAATCCCCACAACGAGAAAACACGCCTTCAGCACAAACAGATTTAGAAAGTGTGAGAGTCCACACACTCAAACCAAACCAATCGCAATTGATATTGAGCAGAATAAAACCAATCAGCACTATCGAAATCATTGGCTATCACGCGCCGGGTCATCCTCCCACTCCGCAGCACTGACACAATCCAATCTATGGCGAAGCAAAAGTTCTACACCATCAAGGTGAAGTGCGAGACGCTTTTGCTGGCGCGTGAGGTCGGCGCCGCACCCTGCGCGACTGGATGGCGCAAGAGCAGCAGGTCGTTGCCTTTGGCAGGAGCGAGAAGAGCAAAACAACAGGTGGGCAGGGCATGACAGAGATTGTCCTGTTCTCGAGCGAGCTCGTTGCGTACATGAGAGATCTCCCTCGTGAGGAGCTTGTGTTATCTACGGTCCGAATGGTGTTGTACATAAAGCGCTACCGATGTGTTTGGTTTGCCTCCTACATGGACGACATAAACCCCAGACACGCAATGATCGCACTCTCTTTGCGCGTACAGGGTTTTTGCCGTCCATGTAGGAGGCAAGCCTTTATGCTCCTTTGCATACGCTTCGCCGCACATGTATAAGTTTTGCAATTGTAAATGCTGCAAATGTGAATGCTGAAACAACCACTAATATGTTTCTACAGATATGGGTTCTCTCAGTGCAAACCATCGTTCTCAACGCTCTCAAGTGACGACCAGCTAGCGGCGCAGCGCAACTTCGCCGGTCGTTTCTGGATCGACTACAGCGCGTACGCTGCCAACGAGATCTTAAACGTCGGCGAAACGGCGGTGCTGCTTGACAACCCGCCGACAGCCCGTGGGCCGAAGTCGGCGGGTCGGCGAAGATGCCCGGTGCCTCTTCGCACACGCCATGCATCACGGCTGTGCTTACCATCCGCGCAGATGGCTACAAGCTTCCGATCTCCTTCATGTGAGAGGGGTACCTGGCGGTGTCATCGAGAAGCAAGAGTTCGCATCCTACCCTTCCAGCCACCAATACGCAGTTCAAAAAATGTGTGGATGGGCAAGGTGGTGTGGCGTGAGTATGTGGTGCGGTGTTTGGGCTTTGAGGTTTCGTCGCCGCCTGTCCTCCTTCTCAATAGTTTTTCTCCTCATATCAGCGACGAAGGCCAGACTGTGGTTGTCGAGCAGGCATGCTGTGCTCTGTGCCTGCTTCCCGCCAACACCATCTCCGTTCTCCAGTCTCTCGATGTGGGCGTGATGGGTCCATTTAACCCCCCCCCCCAATTCCCCAGTGTTGCACCCGCCAACATGCTGGAAATTTTCACTTGCTGTACGTACAACATGTCATAACAGTAAACGTATCGAAAACACTTTTTTCGATAGAAAATCTAAGTCAAACGCGATTTTGCACGAAAACGGCCACATCAACGATTCTCCCCAAATGCACAGGGTTAGGTATGGCAGTGTGTAAAAAAGACTAGAGAGAATGAGAAGGATGCGTGCGAAAAACGCGCAAACCGTTTCAACCGTTTGAATTTGACTGGTTGCTGCCAGTTGAGAATTTGCCGCCGAACAAGCACTTGCACGCTACGTTGAAGAACACGACAGCCAAGCGAACGGTGATCATGACCGCGTTGATGGTGGCGGGTGAAGGAGAGCGGTAAGTGCTGATCTCAGAGATGCAGGACTGTGAGTCCATGCGTGTTGTTCATAATATGTTTGGACCACTGGCTCTGACTAGGCAGCCATTCGGCATGGACGCGGCGTGTCAATGTGAAGCAAAGGGTAAGGTGAGGGACACGGACAACAAGAAGCGCTGGCAAGGTCAAAGGGGATGTATGACGAAGACATGTGCGAAACCGGATCCAAAGACGACTCGAGTGACGACTACGAGCAGCACGGATGTGTCGGCGGGCACAAGCGGCGATACCATGGCGGCGACGACTGCGAACGATAGGAACGTGGCGGATAGCTCTAGCAGCGAAGACCTCGGCAATCGCAGAAGCGACGAACACGAGTGAAGCGGTCGATCAAACGACGACTGCAAGCCGAAGTGCGTTCGCTAATGTGCCATGTTGGTTGTACAACATGCTGGGAACTGGAGATATTTTACACACAACATGTCAGGTTGAGGAGTGAAGAAGGTGACACGGAAGAAACCGTGAGCAAAGTCAGCTAAGCAGAAAGAATTGGCGCCCCCAATTCTTCAGCTACAGAGGCTCGAACTGTGGCGAGCACGTGAGTGAGAGAGTGCAATGTCTGCCAAAGCTCAAGGATTAGAAAATAGTGTACAAACCATCCTTCGGAACGAAGTAAGGAAGGAGGACGTGAGTCGACTGATGCATGAGAAACACGACATGGTATGATAACCACACGACGACGTATGCGTTTGAGTGGCACAACCCCGACGGCATGACCATGAATGCGCTCAACCACGAATATGCATCTGGAGCTCGCGCACAACTACCAACCGACTTTGGGGCGTGCGAGTTGACAATTGCTAGCTCGGCGTGTGATGCGAGTGGATTATTCCAAATACACAACTTCGTATACGTGTAAATGTCGTCCGTCATGCATACTGTTCGCACAAGTGCCCATAAAGCACCATTTTTGGCTAAGTACGAGATGTTATAACTGACGACATGTTGCAGGTGTCATGTTGTATCTTCTACATGTCAGATTGAGGTCTGTTGGGAAGCCACAGCATCCAGTGGTTACGTCGGAGGACAAGAGTAGCGATTTAACAATGGTCATGCGAAATCTTAACATGCGTTCTCGAGCAGTGCCTACCACGCCGAGGTCGCCGACCAAATCTACACCAGCAATTGTGTGGGTGGGAGCTGCACACTTGTCTGTTTTGGTGTGTGATTAGACATCACAAGCTTGAAGTGTACTCTGACTACTAGTAGATGCAGATGCGGTGTCGGGAGCAGTGGAGGCGAGCAGGACGAGGACGCCGGGTACGGAAGAAGTGCAGTGCTTGAGAATGACGAAGACTTCTCCAGGAGTGCGTTCGACGGCGTGAAAGCAAGTGTGATCGAGGCGCGCGAGAACGCGGTCGACTTGAACGATTCCGAGTCAGCATTTGATGAATGAGTGATGAGTGTGCGCATTGAGCGTGCCTACCTTTTATAAAATCAGCACACTTGTCTTTCCCACGAACTTCTCTCAGTTGTGTTCGTCTGATAACTGGCTCGAAGTGTGTCGTTTCACTTGATGACAACACCGATTGAGTGGCTTAGAGTGGGACACATGCTAGCCGGGCCATTTTGCTTTCATTGTACGTACAATATGGAAAAATCCAACACGTGTCGTTTTGGATCATTTACAACATGCAAGGGCTGACATGTCGGCAGCTCGGAACTGCAACTGCACGCGATAGAAAATGGCTTGTGGTGTTTTCCAAACGCAGGCGTCGTACTTGATTGAGTCAATACAAATTCATCTTATAGATTCTAATTTTGCATGTTGTAGCAATAACATGCGAAAATTTCAAAA
>JAASFJ010000935.1:0-13854 GCA_023333755.1 Globisporangium uncinulatum
CATGCTGCAGGACACCATCGGAGCTCGCTTTCAGCAAAAACTCCACCACAGCCCGGCGCTGCTCGTCAGACAGATTCGGCATCACCACTCCTCGCTCCTGAAGATGAAAAATGACGTCGCAGCGGGTGAGTTTCTCCGCGGCAGGCTGAGCGAGCAAGCCTTCCTGGCCATTTATTTGTCACCCACGCGAGTCCTGCAGCAAAAAAAATATCTACCAATAGCGCGCTTCCAGAAGATGAATAATATCCAATCAGATTTGTCTAATTCGCTTTCTTTCAAAATCCCCACCAACTCAATCTCAAATGTAGCACTTATTTCGATACGGAGGGAGTAAATAGGATGCTCCAGTCCGGCACAACAACCGGTGCCTTTTCATAAGCCATGAAAATGGCTCCTATGAGATGGTTTATACCTACAAAATACCCTCACTGTGATGAGGCTCACTGTGAGGCTCACAGGAATCAAGATCCAGTTCCAGATCCTGTTCCAGTAAGCCTCCTGCCTTAACCAGAAGAATCATGAACCGCAACGGTTAGACTTGCTCTCACTCAACGATGTATGAAGGATCCAGTTGCCGTGCTCCAGACAGCCATGCGGCCGCCTTCGCGAAGTAGCCATCCAACCCCATTCACTCACTGAGCAGTCGAGCACGCATTTCGAAACTCGCCACTCAGACACTTGATCAAGTCTGACATCGCCGCTCGACACGCCACCAAACACACCCCGACCTTAACCAGCAACTAGACAAAGTCGAACACGCTCGACTATGGGGCTCAACAAGTACTTCTCGTGCTTTACGTACCGGCCTGCAAAGCAGCAACAGCAGCAAGACCCGAGTCACTCGGTAAACGCCGTGTCGTCGGCTCGGCCCAAGGCGACTCCCGCACCAACTCGGCCCAAGCCAGCACCAGCCCCGATGCGCACCAACAGAGTGCTCAACACAAACAGGGATGGCCGTGGGAAGAGCTCCCTCTCGGCTAACAGAAACACCTCCACCACCGCCTCCGATTACACGCTCTACCAGGACTTTGGCGGCAGTTTGTACAGCAGCTACGGCCACCACACCAGCCACCACCACCATAACGACAGTGGTTACGGTGGCTACAACGGTGGCGGCAGCAGCTGCGGTGGCGGTGGCGGTGATAGCGGAGGGGGCGGTGATAGCGGAGGGGGCGGTGGTGGTGACAGCGGCGGTGGCTGCTGAGCTCGAGCAAGTCGACCGAGCTCGAACGTAGAGCTACGACAGCGACAACCGCCTCGCAATCTTTCCTACCAGACTCGCATTCCGGCAAGCGCACCTTCACGCAGAAGCCCTCAACCATACAATACGATAGTAATCGATCCACGAATCGTCAGCCCCATACGCCGAACATCGAATGCGCCACACCCTCATGCGCGATAGCAAAAGTAGCAGCACTAAACATGAGTTGATTCAGTCTTCAATCACCTTCCAACCGCTGGCTTCGTTTTGATCCACTGCAGTCCGATGTGCGCGTAGCCTCGAAGTCGTGACCACACAGCCTTTCTCCAATGACAGGAAACGCGCTCGCACCCCCAACCGGATCGACTTCCGCTTGTATTGACGCGCAAGTACAGCAGTACTGCACTGCAACGCCGTTCGTCGTGGGTGTCCTCGTCGCCAGGGGATGCCTGCACCTTCGACTGACAGACAGATCATCGTCTCCTCCTTGCGATCGCAGCGTTCTAAGCAACCTTGTTGAAGACAACTCGAGAACTTGTGGTGAGAGCGAGCTGCTCGCTCACATCAAATTTTGTATCCGTCCCTACGCAGTGAGTGTTCAACAGTGTTGAACAGCGCTGGACTTCCAAGAAAAACTGCAGAGATTTTGGTGGATACTTGGCTGTCTTCTTCCTCTCTCCAAACACTCTTCGTACCTGTATCAGGTATAACAGTCGCTGATGACAACTCGCGATGGCCCATTCTTCAATCTCTCCCTCCTGTGTACAAGTCCCTCGCTGTTTCGGCTCTCACCTCTTCTCAACCGAATGAGCACCAACTACAAACGCAGCAGCAGCGCGGCCGACTTGCGGATAGCAGTCGCTGTCCCGATCCCAGAGCCACACCCAAACAGCATGAGTCATTTCCAGATCGGCTTCTGCGAGTCCGGCGTGTGGTTCCCGTTCGTTGTGATCCTCTCGTTTGGCGCATTCGCCTCCATCTTTGTCTCGACGTACGCCGAGTCGCTCGGCGCAGCCATCCCTCTCGTCTTGGTTCCAACCTTCCTCTTTGCGTTCGCTATCATCGTGATTTGGGTGAGGCGGCATCAGAAGCGACTCGGCGGTTGGGTTCACAGGAAGGCTGGTACTGATGGAAGAGTCAGTGCTGGTACTGTCGCTATCGGAGTTGGTCACGGTGCTGGAGACGACGGAGGCTACAGCGGCGGCAACGGCTGGGGCGAAGGCTTCGGTGGAAATGACAACGGTGGGGACACCAGTGGCTACGGCGGGGATAGTGGCGGCGGTGATAGCGGTGGTGGCGGTGGCGACTGATTGACTTGTCGTGGAGCCGGAGCTCACTTGTACTTCGGCAAGTGGCGCACAGCAGCTGAGTCGTACTCGTGAGCTCGGAATCCCGACTACACGCGCTGTACACTGTATGATAGTATCAATGTACTTTGCTGGCCGTTGACATCGCTCGATGCTTCGCAGTATTCTGATGATCATGGTGAACGTGCTGGTATGCGGACTGGGTCTCACACTACTCGGCCTGAAGGCGCTCACAAGTTGCATCTGGATCTGCTTTTTTGGCGGGTGCTTCGGTGTAAAAAGAGGTTGTCGTAAACTTCGCCGCGAACAGCGGACGTCTGAACCTGATCCAGTTCATCCACGAGTGCGAACGCTTCCGCTTCAACGTCAAGGCTTCGCCCTGAAGAAGATTGCTGCTCTTCGCCAGGATCGATCACGAAGCGAAGAAAGTTGTTCCAGTACCGATGTGGCTGAAGTCCTGAAGAACTGGATTCGACTTGGCAATCGGGTTTCTCCAGATTCAGACTCACTCCTCCGCAAGTCGCTTGCGAAGGAGGTCGCAAGGTATTAAGTACTGAAGCTGCTGTGTTGTAGGTAATCTCCAACCTGGAACAGTACCTACAAGTAAACGAAGAGCATATGCACACATAGTAGTTGCAACACGAGAAGGAGGCTACGTGAGTGCACCTCCACCATTCACTTACTTACACCTACTACACGCACGAAACGAAATGGAACGTCACTCCTCAGAGGCAACAAAGCGGCAGCAGCAGCGCGAGCGGCAGCAGACACGCGGCGACGCCCAGCGACAGACCGCACGTGCAGATGCTCAAAAGGCAGCAGACGAAGATGACGACCCAGAGCAGAATCGACACGCTGAAGCAGCCGCCGCGCAGCCGTGGCGCGAGCTCGAGCGTCGCGAGGTTCTGGATGCCGTAATCGCTCAGTGCGCGCTGGGGGCGGAGCGGCACACCGCCGTAATGCAGGTACCAGTCTGGCTTGGTGCTTGCGTAGTCGTCCTCACTGTCATCTCTGAGCTCCGGCTTCTGCTGTTGCAGTTGCTGCTGCTTGTCGTGCACGAGCACCAGCAGCTCGCGGGTCGTCGCACTCGGCGTCACTGCGAGTACGAGCGTGCGGTTGTTGCCCTGCCAGCAAGAGGCGTCCGATTAACGCAACGTTGCTGTGGAGCGATCGCGTGGGAAGGACGCACCGTGCGCACGAAGAGCTGCATCGTATTGTGCTGCCACTTGCTGCTGCTGCTGTCCGTCCGTCCGTCGGTCGGTCCGTTGGTGTGGTTGGTGAGATGGCTTGGCGTTTGATGGAATGATTCACTTCTCTTTGATGCTGGTCGTATAGTTTTGGCGGCGGTGGTGATCGGCAAACTTGTAAGAGAACTTCGAGCTTTCCAAGCATGGGGTGACTGCATGCGATTGGCGTCTATGGTTGCGGAAGCTGCTGTAGTGTTTGGTGGCCTCTTGCATCGCAAATGGCTGAGCAACTCGACCACGAGGAGGACAATGCGAGGAGCTCACGTGTGCACAGGCACCATGCTCACTCCATTTGTCGAGGAATGGAGTTTACGAACAAGTTAACGAGGTACTACTTTCGAATTCTTTGACTGCAATACTATTACAGGCACGAGCGCGAGTAAGGAACGTCTGATTTGTACCGAATTTGACGAGGATTATTTTGGAGAGCAAAAAAAGGAAATCCATTGGCGTTGATTTTCAGATTCGAATGTTCCTCTCATATTTTATCTATCAAGCTGCAGAGTTACCTATTTTATATCCGTTCCTTACTCGCGCTCGTGCCTGTAGTGATTTTAATTGCGTTCTGGTCGGATTTGGATTAATACAGCAATCTAAATTGGAGAGGAAAATACTATCATCCACCTCCTGGCCTGGCGCGTCGAGATTGAAGGGTCCCTGACGCCACGATGAACGAGCGCACTCAAGCAGGCACAGTGCTGCCTTCGGCTCTCTTTCAGATGTGAGAACATGCTCGCTCGTTTGTTGGTAAAGGAGCCAGCCAGCTGGAGCGAGGCTCCTGCACACATTTTTTCGGGCCACAAAGAGCCGCCTTGATAAGTCGAGGCGGATGAACACGAGACAGCGACCAACGCGTTTGACAACCCGAGACGGAAGCTGGTCGTGTGCTCTGGGGGTTGCGCCTACGGCTGCTGCTGCTTCACAGGCTCTAGAGAAAAAGTCCCAGTGGTGGCGATGGCGATCGTGTGCATCATCGTCGTGAGAAGCGGACAGGTGTCCCCCTGGCTCTCCACCACCCACCTGCTGTCGGGTCCCGTGAGTGTGGCATCAAAGAGATCTTTGGCACCGCGTGGTGGTTGGTGGTTCTGGCGAACGAACACTCAATGTGTTCCGCTATTAGGGCAGCGCGCGGAGTGAACCATCCTTTGAGCTTGAGCACCAGCGACGAGGCCATTTGCTTTCAAAAAGAGTATCTATCTCGCTCAACTCGCGCGCCACGTCACGAGCAAAAGCAGCCTGTGACCATCTGTGGTAAATCCAGCCAAAAAATCGGTCTCCAACTTCAGAAGCTGGGCAGCGCAACACCGCCGCAAGACAAGCGCAGCGGAGCTGGAAGAGCACCACCGCGTGGTCGGTCAGCACCACCAGCGAATCGAACGCAAGCAACTTGCATGCCCAGCTTGCCCACATCGGGTCTCGCATCGCTCTCGCGAGCTTTTCGTCTCGAGACTGGGAGGGCGGACTGTCGTCCGAAACCTCTCGCCGCGTCGAAACCAGCCCTACCCCCCGATCGACTCTTGTATCCGCATATTCCTGCTCAAACATACAAATCAACAGTGATATTCTCGACTCGGAAAAGTACAGAATCCCACCTCGCCCTTTTTTCGGTCCATTGCCCAACAGGAAGCCAGCAAGAAGCCCAAGCTTGCGTCCCGACCTTGTATTCATTCGCAGACCCACCGCCGACCGCCGACGCGACGCCCACGTGCTTGGCGCGCGCTCCTCCCCGACGCCACCGCTTCCGTCCACCACAACGACGACGGCCGGTACCACATGACGCCCGAGGAGATCCAGGGCGACTACCGCTGTGCGGTGACGGTCGAGGACTACCGTGTAGGCAAGAAGAAAGCCGAGTTCAAAGTCGTGGTCGCGCTCACATTCTACTCAGCCCGCACGCACTCGTCTGGCGCGACCTCCTGGCACATTTGGCGCTCGTTCTCTGCGTTCCGCAAGCTCGACGAGCAGCTCCGGCAGCGCAACGCTGCGCACCTCAAAGGCATCAAGTTCCCACCGCTCCACCGCCGTCGGGCGCTCTTCCGGACGCACTTGCGGGCCGACTTTCTCGACGTCCGCATGCGGGAACTCGACAATTACATGGCGATGGTCGTGCGGTCGCCGCCGCTCGTGGCGTTCCACGTCGCGTCGGTGCAGAGCCAGACGCTGAAGGCGTTTGTGGGCTTTGCGAACGGCTTTGGCTCGAACCCGTACTACGAGCAGCCAGACGCGGCACTGCGTCCGTCTGTGTCGGTGCTCGCAGCTGCGACGCCGGCAGCAATGCGTGCGACCGAGAGCGTGATGGGCGACGACGACGACGACTTCCGTTCGGTCTCGTCCAGCAGCACGCTGTCGTCTGTCGCGTCGTCGTCGTCGTCCGCTGCAGGGAGTGGGTTTGACCACTACCGCTGGTCGGGCACAGGCTTTGTCGGCAGCAGCAGCTACGTGCGGCCGTCCTTCAGTACAAGTGCGTCAGCGAGTCAGTCGTTCGGGAGCAGCAGAAACAGTGCACACCAGTCGTTTGGAGCGCCAGACGCACGCGCGTCGACGGTCCAGAGCGGCCGAGGCAGCTGGTTCCCAGTCAGCAGCAGCCACACGGACACTAGCTCCACACTCTCGCTCGCTGCCAGCCATGGCACTGGCGGCATGCGACCGTCTCTTGGTCCTGCCCGTCCCTCTCACTCGCTGGCAATGCGGGCAGTGACGCCATCGGACATCATCACCCCAGAGCTCGACCTCCAGCGAGCGCAGATGGAAGCGGAGCTGCGCAAACTCGACCTCGTCGGCGTCGGCATGCCGCCCGACGGCTCGTGTCTGCTCCACTGCGTCGTGTACGAGATGTTCCCGCTCCAGTGCTTGCGCGCGTACCCTGCGAGCATGGCGGTCGTGAACGTCGGAGCGGCCGACGGGATGGCGCCTCGACGGGTCGCGGCGGCCCAGTTGCTGCGGGTAAAGCTCATGGAGTACGCGCTCACGCACGTCGCAGCGCTCGCGACCTTCTTGCTGCAAGACGAAGACGACTTGCGCGACCGGTACGAGCTCTTCCGCGACACGCCGGACGAGCAAGCGACGACAGCCGAGCTGTACGCGGTCGCGAGTCTGTTCAACCTCGAGATCGTGCTCATTTCGAACGACGAGAGCTTCGTGATCGACCCCGTGCTGCCCGTCGCAGGACTCCCGTCCGAGCGAGAAGGGGAGCTCCGCACGGTCACGTTCGGGTACCTCGTGCCGGCCGACGGCCTCGCTGGCCACTACATTTGCACGCGCGAGCGTCGGGCGCAGTTTGGGGCCCCCGTGAACTCGTTTGCAGGTGGGAGCTACCGGGGGTCGGTCAGTATTGGGCCGCCGCCCAAAAGTAGCAGCGCCCGGTGCTCGACCACAGTGCGGCGCTTTGAGCGCATTCCAGAACAGCGGGTCGAGTGAGTGAAAGAGGGAGGAAGGAAGCAGAGAATGTGATAGAGCGTGTTGTTGTTTAGTATGGCGACGTCTGAAAGTGCTACGTGTGTGTGGAGTCACAGCCACTGCTGCAGGACGGACTGGCACTGGGAAGAGGCCGAAGTGGAGGAGCTGACTAGCGAAATTAAAAGAGTTGGGTGGGGGCATCACGCGACCCCAAATGCAAGCTTACGAACAAATGAAATAGATAGCACTTTCCACCGATGACTCGTAAGCTCAGCTATCGTTTTGCTCCACCGTCCATCCTCCTCATACGTCCTCACGCGTCCACCTGCGCCGGCGTCGCCCAGTAGTCCATAATGTCGAGCGCCACCTCGCAGCTCTCGCGCACGACCTGCTCCGCGTCCTCCAAGTACTTTTGCAGCACCTCCTCGCACTCGGGCGTGCCGATCGCTCCGAGCGCCTCGGCCGCTTCGTGCCGCACCATGCGGTGCTCGCGCTTGTCCGTCAGCACGCGCGTGAGCGCCGGCACAGTCACGGGGTTCGCCATCTGCCCCATCACGTACGCGACCTCGTGCCGGAAGAGCGCGCTCGCGTCGCCGTAGCCCTCCGCGAGGGCGAGCGCCGCCGCCTCCGTGTTGCGGTTCCGCAGCGAGAACATGGCGCGGTAGCGGTCAAAGAGCGACTCGCGTGGGTCCAGCAGCGTCGCTTTGAGCGCCTCGGTCGGCACGTCTTTGCTCGCGGCCGGCGCGGGGTCCACGGACAAGTACGGGTTCCGGTCGTGCTCGGCCTCGATGACCGCACCGGCTGCTGTCTCGACCTTGTACTGGATGAGCCGGAGGGCGAGCGCGCACGTCTCCGAGACCTCGGGCGCCGGGTCCTGGCTGAACCGCTCGAGCACTGGCAGCGCCTGCGCGTGACCGATCGCTCCGAGCGCTTCGGCCGCTTCATGGCGCACCATTGCGTCGTCCGCAACGTCCTCGACGATCTGCGCGAGCGTCGCACACGCGTCCGGGTCCTGGAACTGGCCAATCACGTACGCGAGCTCGTGGCGCATGAGCTCCGAGTCCTTCTTGTTTAACAGCGCTGACGTAATAGAGAGAGAGCGTGGGCATGTATGCGTCAGCTCCCACACACTAACACAAAGGCAACGGGCAAGAGCGTACGCAACACACCTTGGAGCAGCACCTGGAGATCCGCCTTCTGGCCGCGCGTGCGCAGGTAAAAGACCGCGCGCGTGCGCTTGCCCATTGGCTGGCTCAGGTCCAGCAGGGACGCCGCCAGTGCGTCGAAGCTCGGGACGCTCTCGAGGGTGGTCATGACGGTCAGAGAGGACGCAGCGACCGAGTCGACGAGGCGGAGGTGGTAAGCTGGCGAGGAGCTCTTGGCTGGTTGTGAAATGGGAACCTTGGTGGTCAAGAGACACGAACTAGAACACTAAAATTAGCAAAATAGCCTCTCGTTTGCAGCCAATGGGCAGCTTCGCCAGTGACTTTTGGCGAATCGGAGAGCGACCAAGATATTTTAGCGAATGGGAGTGAGCGACTCACGTGGCCCAAACAACGAGATCCACTTGCACGAGCAAATGGAAGCTGCCAGGCGCGAGCTGCTCGCGGCGCAAGAAGAGCACGCTCGCGCGCTTGCGGCCGCGACCGACGCACAGACACAACTGCAGACGACGCGATCCGAGTTCGCCGCAGCCCGCGCTGTCGAAGAACAGCGCGAGCGCGAGCTCAATGCTGCGCTCCAGTCGCTCGCGATCTCTGCATCTCTTTCGCCCGACGTCGCTGTTGCAACGACTGCAGACGCTGATGCCGCGATTGCAACTGCAGCTGCTCCGACTGTCGTCGCTTTCCTTGTGGAGTTCCAGCGCAACATCGGCTGCTACCAGTGCTTCATACAGCTGAGCGAGCCCTGTTTAGCGTCACATCAGCTCCGCGTCCGTGTGGCGTTCCCGACTGTCCAACTGACGATTCTGAGTGACGACAACGACGAACATGTTTGGTGGTCGACCGACATTGAACGCAGCGTAGACGAAGCCGCGTGCGTTGCGACTGTGAAGGCGGATCACGTCCACGTGCGGCTCCCAGTGAAAGACAGCGACAAGGAGCTCGCAGGCGACGGCTTTGCGGCCTTCAGCCAGGTCGACGCCGCCGAGTTGCGCGCTCGCAACTACACGCGGCTCGTGTGTCGCGCGTGCGACAATGTGGTAGTGGACGCAGCCACGTCAGCTGCTCCCGCTGGAAGAGCGCAGATTGAGCGCGTGCAGCCGCTCCCGTCCGCGAACTGGGTCGACATGTTTGACTTTTGGGGCGCCGGCATTGGCGCATTCGAGCACTTGCCACGGGAAGACATCTTTGCGCAGCCTGCGCGTGTGTATGTGGGCGAAGCGCACGTCCTGCTGCACGACACGAACGTCGTGACTGGAGCGCTGGAGCTTGTGCGCTCAGAGGCGACGTCGGGTTCTAATGCTGCGACAGACGACGCTGGAGAGGAGGGCAGTGAAAGCGACAGTGACAAGCAATTCTGGGAGCCACTGCGGTGTGCACAGTGCGCTACAGCTCTTGGGATGCGGCACCGAGAGAACGCCGCGACAATTCGGCTCGATAAGCACGTGATTGGCTCCAGGAACGTGGCGACAGGAGCGGAGGCTGCCACCGACAAGGACGACGGCGACATTTTCGCACGGTACACTGTCGACAGCGTCGTGTGCGCCAAGCTGCTCGAGTTCGCAGACTCGGACGGCGTCTTCCGCTTCACGTTGCGTTCGTCAGAAGCGGTTCGACACGCGTCAAGCGGCGATAACAGTGGAGAAACGACGGAACGCAGTGTCTCACAGGCGTCGCCGCACTTGCTCCTGCAGCTGCTGAGCTGGGAGACGACAGTAAATTCCCCACGACCGCACGTGTCCGAGTTCCGTCGCGTGCTCAAGGTGCTCTACGCACCTGTGGCGTCGGACGCCAGCAGCGAACGCGCAACGAGCTCTCTACCGACTCAAGACTTGATCTTCTCGTCTGAGATCTGCGAAGCCGTCACATCGCGTCTCAAGACGAGCTCGACGCTGCTGCCGCCGTCGCTCCGCACTTTCAACAACATGGCCGTCGGGTACCTCTTTGCATGATAGACGACAGCCGAAATCAAGCTTTTGACGATGAACCAGTCGTATGGGCTGCTGTGGATGCAATTTG
Organism: Globisporangium uncinulatum; assembly: GCA_023333755.1. NCBI lineage: Eukaryota > Oomycota > Peronosporomycetes > Pythiales > Pythiaceae > Globisporangium > Globisporangium uncinulatum. The sequence goes on from JAASFJ010000935.1 coordinate 10,334, forward strand.
GTGTTGTTTTGGGTTGGTTATTTTGGGCAGACGTGTTGATTTGGGCACAGGCGGCGACAGGTCGATCCGAAGGACTACACTGGAGGTGCATTCACCGGATCACAGCGCTCGACAACAGCGGACTCTCGCACAATCGCGCCGACTTGGCGTGCTTGGACGACGCAAAGACGCTCCAAAAGCGCAGCGTCTCGTCCGCAGCCGCCGACACGACCGACGAGCCGTCGGGCGACATGGCGAGGTGCAGGACGCGCGCTGTGTGTCCCGTGAACTCACGCACACGCGCCATCGTCGGGTACTTCCAGAGACAGAGCTCGTTCTGCGAAAAGCCGTGCGACGAGAGCAGCTCGCGGTCCGTTTTGGACCACACGAGGCCGCACACTTGCGAGCCCGTGTTCACCGAGTTGAGGAGCTTCCCGTTCGCGCTGTTCCAGAACTTGATCGTGCGGTCCGCCGTGCCGCCGCCAGACGCCAGCAAGTGGCGCTCCCACGGACACCACGCAAGCGCCTTCACTGCCGCCTTGTGCTGCAGCAGCTTGAGCCTCGGCGCTGTCGAGCGGCTGGTCGCGGTCGACACGGACGACGACGGATTAGTGCGGTTCGGCTGATTGAGGCCGCTCTTGCTGCTGTCCCAGATGCACAAGCAGTTGTCGTTGCCTCCGGACGCGAGTGTCTTGGCGTCCGGCGACCACACAAGGCCGCAAATCTCCTGCTGGTGCCCCACAAGCGTCGACACCGCGTGGCGGTCGCTGCGCAGGTCGTGGTGGACAATCTTCGTGTCGCGCGAGCCCGACGTGAGCAGCGTACTGTTCCACGCGAGCGCACCAATGCGCTCCTCGTGGCTCCGCAGTGTGCGCACCTTTGTGGTCGTGTGCGTGTCCCAAATCTGAAGCTCTGCGCTGAACGTGCCGACTGCGAGACGGTCTGGGCCGCCGGGCTCGTTCACCCACGCGACCGACGTCACGTAGTCGCTCCGTGTCGAGCACGCGCGGACTTCCTGGATCGCACCGCTCTCCGTGTGGTACAAGTACACCGTCTGGTCGAGCGCCACCGCGAGGACATTGTTGTCACCCCACGACACGAGGTTCAGGTAGTAGTCGTCGCGCAGCTCGGGGGCGTCCAGGATCCGTGTCGGTGACGACGGGATGTGGCGTCGCCGTGCCGACGCTGGCTCTGCGATCGGCGAGTGCGTGCGTCCAAGCTGGCGGAGCGACTGGTGACAGCGTGTCGGCATTGGCAAGTATGGTGACGCCATCGACGACGCAGCAGCCGCTGATGGTGCGTCGCTCGCACTGACGCCGTGAAAGTGCAGCAGCGACGTCTTCGACGGCTTCTCTGGACTCTTGTACAGCAGGTTCGCTGCGAGCGCTTCTTGGTACCGCGTCTGCTTGTCCATCAGCTCGCTGCACGAGAAGCGCGCCGTCGCGTTGTCGGCGCTGCCACTAAGCGAACACGCGCCAGTCGGCTGCTGCGACTCGGTGACCATGTAGCTGCAGTAGTCCATGTCCATAGATGAGCGTGCGGGGATGAAGCGGTCGCTCTGTGGTGTTCACAATCGGTGACGACAGTTGACAGAAGTGTTAGGACTACCATACACGCAGTGTCCAGACAGTCGAGAGATAGAGAGAAGGCGCCTTCTGCGCACCTCGTAGACGCGGCGACGAGGGCCCTGGGAACAGAGTCGCTGGCGCTTTCGCGAGACGCTCGCCGTGTCCTGAGCGAGCAGCTCTTGGTGCCAATACGGGAGCGACGCAGCGGCGATCGGCAGCGCCATGCCGAGCATGCCCTGCATCGTGAGGCTCTCCATGACTCAAGGAACTGAGAGGCTGGGAGGTTGGGAGGCTGAGAGACGAGAGGAGACTTGAGGGGGTGGCTGCGAGATCGGAACTGGAACAACGAAACGAAACGACCGCTGCGTGCGCCGCTTGGTCACTGGAAAAAAGGAGGAGGCTTCCGTCTTCTTCAGCCAGAGACGAGTCGCATTGGACTTCGTGTGGTCCGAGGCCATCAGATGGCGCTGGAGACTGCGGCGAACACGCGGCTCCTGCGCTCGAAACACGGAAGGACGGAGGCAGCTGGGCGACCAGCTTTCAGGGCCAGGACAACGACGACGGGACCGATCCATCAAGACACTTTGGTTTGATTCGTTCGACCAGCAAGAGCACGTTCAGTGCGCTAGGGCTCTCTTTCAACACACACGTGAACACATTCGCCCACTGAACAACAGACGCCCTCACACACATCCAGATCCTAGAAGAGTACAGAGAGAGAGAGCCAAGCAGTTCTGTGAGCTGTTCTATTCCGTGCTGCTCCGCCGTCGCTCTTGACGCCTGTTCGTGTGCTTCCCACCACGCCCTACTTGTCGCTGTGCAACCCACTTGGTTCCTTTCCCTTCGTGCTACTTGCGCGCGCCTGTGCCACTGAAGCCGCCACGCTTGGGCTTCCCAGGGCCACCGCCGCGTGCCGCTGCTTTCTTCTTCTTCTTCTCGGCCGCGGGCTTCTTGAGCGCCTGCACCTTCGCGAGCAGCGGCGAGTTCTTGAGCATGTCCGGCAGGATCACGAGCTTGATGTGGCTGCCGCGCACGTACACCTGCTCGAGCTTGCGCTTCTGGCCGTCGCGCTGGGTGAGCACGACGTCGCGCATTTGGCAGTTCATCGAGTCCTCGCTTTCGAGCAAGTGGCCGCGGTAGATCTCGCCGTTCTTGAGCTCCACGGTCACGCTGCGACCCTCGCCCTCATGCAGCAGCGCGATGGGTACGCCAACGCTCTTGGACGCCATGCTGCTCTCTTCAGTGCTGCTGGGGCGTCTGGTGGCGGCAGCAAGTGACTTGGACTGAGTATGGCGCCGAACAAAACTTTTGGAATCAAAGACTGTTCACAAAATCAACTCTCAGTTGTCATAAGTACCGGTATGTTGTTTCAGAGTTCTTTACTTTGTACCAGTACCGGTATGGTACTAAAAACATGCACGGTGCTGAGTTACCGAACATGTTTTGCGGACTGCTAATCATTCAAATGAGTCGTGTTATATATTCAAACAGCAAACCTCAATATATTTAAAAAACGATAATGTAGGAAAGACGGGTCTGCACACTTGAAACTGCCGTTGTGGAGAATCTGGCACAAAAACTGTGTGGGAGCTTTCCCATTGTGCCCTGTCGCTCCCTCACTTTTGGCGTCCCGCTTAGAAATTGTAATCTTTTGTTGACGTCTCGCTTAGAAAAAGTGTTTTTTATGCACGCACAGTTTCTAACTATCGTTTCTAAATAATCATGGTGTTTTTAACGTTGTGACGAACGGCTATATGGAGGACGCATTGGGCGGGGACGACGATCCCGAAGTGCGCGCGGCGGCGAGCGCAAAACCAGCACTCGCGCCAGCAGCAGCACCTCGCGCATCACCTCGTGGACCTCGTCGAGCGTGTCCTGGTCAGGAACAGCAACCTGCGAAGTCAATGTCGGACTAAACCGGTCGGGTAACCTGCCGAAGTCAATGTGAATTCGGACTAAAACACTCCGGAAGCC
>JAASFJ010000936.1:0-13845 GCA_023333755.1 Globisporangium uncinulatum
GTTGGTGTTGGTGTTGGTGTAGGTGTTGGTATCGGCGAAGATGTTGGCGGTAACGTCGGCTCAGGACTCAGAGTTGGAGACAGCGATGGTGTCGGCATCGGAATCGGTGTTAGCCCGGGAGTCGGGGTTGGTATCGGTACCGGCGTCGGAGGTGGGTTTCGCTCGGTAGATGGAGGTTGCATCGGAGCCGGAGGAGGCGTTATTGATACCGGAGGCACCTGGCCGCACGCAGTTAGCGGTGCGACTGGCGTTTCTTGAATAAACCACGACTCGTCCACGTCGGTCTCGTCCACCTTCAAGTCGCTCTGCACCACGTCGTCTCCGTTGCTCTCGTCCTTCCAAGTCGCACACTGGAGCTCAGACGGGTCGTAGGACGTCGACGTTAGCGACGGGCACCCGAGCGACGGGAACACGCATCCCCAGACAGCGTCGTGCACCAACACACACGCCGCGTCTTCGCGCGCAACACAGGAAGACGCGCCGCTGTTGTACGACAGGAGGTAGCCCTCGCAGTCTGCTGTCGCGACGTCGCCTGCTCGTGGACACGCAGTGCCGCTCGGTTGGTCACCGACACCAGTGCAGATCGCGCCTCGGTCGGCTGGGAGGTCGAACGTGGCGTCTCGGCATACCGAGACCTTCTCAGCGCCGGCTGGCTCCGCTCCGACGAGCAGTAGGAGTAGCATCGACGCTGCGAGTTGGAGGAGACGGAGAACGCACCGCTGGTGGCCCGACCCTCTCGGTGGGTTGCTGCGTAAGCGCTGCATGGGCGGACAACGAAGCAAAAGAGGAAGCGGAACGGCGCTCTGTGTGTGGGTTCTGGAGCAAATTTTCACAAGTGCCTTCCTCTCGAAGCAAGCGAGGGAGCGCACCCAGCTCTGCGCAGGACAATCCAGCAAGCCGTTTCAGCTTTCCAGGGGAGCGAGGAGTCGTCTCATGCTGGCTTCGACTGAAAAGTTGTGAGCTTGCAGCTCAAGGATAAGCAAGGAGTTCATGCTGGCTGAGTGAGTGCTGCTCGTAGGTCGTGCCATCACGTCGAGTTCCTCGAACGTCCTCAACAAGGACCCTGCTGGTGTCCTTGAATGCGTCCCACAGTGACGATTCTTCCCACGAAGAAGGGAGAAGTGAGCCATAAGCTCATACCAGGTGGAACGACACAACAATGCGATTGAGAGACAAGAGAAGGTCTTGAACCCATCGCTACACATTCGTACTTTTGCGTTGGCTCTCGCTGCTCTCGGACGTGCCGACGCACGCCACGGCTCTACACGAGCCCGCCTTCTCGGCGACTCGGACGCTCTCTCCGTCCGACGACTGTGTGCTGGCGCTGGGAGCGCTCCACAGAGCTGCTCGTCGCCAGCTCCTCGTCGTCCTCCGTGTCGGTCCAGAACTCAAACTGCTCAGCGCCTGTCGTCGTCATCTTTGTATGTGACCGCGTGCTGTTCGTGCGCTCGTCGCCCGGGTTCGCCCGGCGGTTCCACCCCCTCTCGTTCACCTGTCGACGGAGCCGCAACATCTGGTCCCGCCCAGCTGTGCCGTTCGCAATCATCTTGTCGAGCACATCGGCTTCGTCGGTTGAAAAGTCCTTCTTTGGCTTCATGTAGCCACCGCCGAGCATCGTCTCTTCCTCGTACTCGTACTCTGTGTCGTCGTCGTCGTCCGAGTCACTAGTGTCGGCGTCGCGACGACGGTGACTCTGGCTGCGGCTCGTAGCGTACGCGCTCGCGTGGCTCTTGGCGCCACCGCCGCTACTGTCGCTCGCACTCGTTCCTCGGAACGACTTCCACTTCATCTGCACGTACGCGTCGAGCGCAGGCGGGAAGAACCAGTCGTTCCCTGCGAGCGGGTTCCGAAAGTTGTGCGCAAAGTCCGCTGGGAGGTCCTTGAACGTGTCGTCGAGCTCTTCTACGAACCGCTCGCTGTCGATCACGAGCCGGTGCGTTTCCGCGTGCACCGTGTAGCACCCGGACGCTTTCGTCGCCGCCTTGTTCACGAACCGGTCGACGTACCGGAGGATCATGAGCGCACTGTACTCGCTCACAAACTGCTCGAGCTCTTTCTGTGCACGGAGCGTCACGCTCTGAGCAGCGAGCTGTGGGCTCAGCTTCGACTTGCGCTCCGTGTCGCGTGCTTCCCGTGCCGACGCGGACCGTGGTTTGCTCCGTGTCGTTGTCTTTGTCGCTCTCTTCTTCTTTTGCGTGGTGAGATTACTGAGGGCGTCGGTGCGACTCGAACTTGGTGGCGGCGTCCGCTGGCTCTCGAGTGCGTCGTGGCTGGACGAATGGGAGCTGCTGGTCGGTGGATGGGGATGGGCACGTGACGCTGCAGCTGCTGTGGCCGACGACGACGTGGCCGTCGGTGCGCTGCCGTGGATGTACATGGACGACGGCGACGACGACATCGACGACGACGACGACGGGACAGCTATCGGCGCTGTCGACGACGTTGACGATGACGCACTCGCGCCACGGTGCTGGGACTGGGACTGAGAGTGATGGTGGTGGGAGTGAGAGTGTTGGTGCGGCGACTGCTTGTGGTTCGAGATTGGCCGCGGCCGTGCACTGTCTGCGCCAGCAGTCGAGTGCGTGCGAGTGGGTCCGTGCTGCGCGTACTGGTGTGACGACGTCGACGACGCGTTCGAGACGTGGCGCTGTCGTTCCGTCGTGCTGTTGCTGGCAGTCGACGCAGTTCGCAGGCGGTCGTCAGCTGTCGTGTGGCTGCTGGCGGTCGAGTCTGTGCGCTGGGACCGCGAGCGTAGCGACGCAATGTGGAGCGTCTTCTGACTCGTCGGGTGATTGCGTAGACCACTGCTACTGCCACTGGCCGCGCCTCCTCCTGTTGTCGCTGGCATCTCTTCGAGAATCGGAATCGAGCTCTCCTGGCGCAAGAGGTTCGCAGTCGACTTGGACGCAAACCCGTGGCTCTCGTCGCTCTCGTCACTGTAGTACGCGAGGACGTTCGGTGCGCTCTTTGTCTTGGGCGGCGGGTGCATTGCGAGCATCTTGCTCTCGCGGATCATGCGGCGCGTGATGACGTCATCATCGTCACCCGCTGCGTCCCCACTAAGTGCGGTTCCACCAGCTCCTGGTCCGCTACTTCCACTTCCTCCATAGCCGCTGGAGCCAAGCGACGCACCGTCGGGCTTGAGAAAGTCACGCAGTAGGAAGAAGACCGTCGCACTCGCTTGTGGCTCTCTGTCGTGATCGTCCACTTCCTCCTGCTGTTGTTTCTGTGCTTTGCGGTACGTGTGCGTGAGCAGCAAGAGGCGGATGACAAAGTGGTGGAGCTCGACTGCGCGTTCGCGCACCACGCGCTCTGAGCGTGAGCCAAAGAGGCGCTTCGCAGGGAACGGGAGCTCGTGCGCCGCAGCTGTGAACGTGTACGAGCTCGTGTCAGCGTGCGCGCTGCTCTTCATGACGCGCGCGACGTCGTCGCGGAGCTTCCGGAAGTCCGAGTACGTGCGCTTCACTTCCCACTCGTCCGCGTCTTGCTGCACTTTGATGACGTACAGCGTCTGCGCAGCGATCGTGAACTCGACGCGGTTGATCGCGACCACGAGCCGGCTCATGGTGCACGTCCGCACGCCTCCAGCGACGTTGTGTGTGTGGTATGCCGAGAGCTTGAGGAAGAGAGAGCGGATGTGGCGTCAAAAAGCGATACAAATAGCGCGACACCACACATAGAGTCAGAGACTCGATTTGGAATGGGGGCTTGTATTCAAGAGGCGGAGCGAGCCCTGTTTCTATCGCAGACGAGCCTGGGATCACGCGTGTAGAGGGTTTTGCACCACATGAAGAGGACCTTCTTCTACCCGTACAGTAAATATACTGCACGGGTATGAGAGATACAGTACATACACAGTATATATGTAGTATAGTGTTCTTGTACCTTTGTTGTATTGCTACACGACATTCATCCCTGATATGCGCGGGGGTCTTGAGAATCATACAAAGAGGAGGTACAGAGCGCGAATTGATTGGACTTTGCTTTTTGTCGTTCACATTGCATGCGGCTCAGAAAATGTCAATCATACTCAGATGCCAAGATCACCTGGTGGCTGGATGTCTTGCTTGGTGGGCATCGCGTAAGACTTCGTGTCCTGCAAAGCAAAGAGGCAGACCGTTCGAATGCAATGCAAGCACCACCGCGTCAACATACTGTAGCAGATGCTCGCCTGACACCTCTGTAAGATCTGTTCTTACAGAGAAGGAGCGATTGCCTGTCACAGCAGTGTATTCGTGCGTCTCGACACTCGACCGACTCTGGAGTACTGGAATGCCAGCTTGCACTTGTGCGTTCCCCCCCCATTTGAACGCCAGCCACACACACACCAGTCTTTCGAGACGCACTCGCTTACCAGACCATCGACCAAAGCTGCGAACGAGCACCGGATTGTCCATCGTACGTGCGACTCACGGCTGGCAGCTTGAACGACACGAGTAGGCAACTGGAGCACGTGTAGGTACTGTCGTCACGACTGCAAACCAGTTCCTGTCGCTGCGTTGCGCTGTTCAGTGGGAGTTCGGGATGTGGGCACAGCGGGGGCTGTTGCTGGCGTAGAACGCGAGTATGAGTGCAGCTCTTCCCGAGATGGTCCATGGTGCTGAAAGTCGTTGCTGTGGAAGGCTTGAAAGACATAACCGAACTCTTGTTTCTGCGTGCATCGAGCGAGCGTGGACGCGACGAATGGAAAAGAGAAGTCTCGCAACACTTCCGCTGCTCCTTCCCACCAGTAGAGACCGTGGAGCTACTGCTGACGCAAGGAGCGAACATCGATGAAGATGAAGAACGACGTCGTGGAGTAAGTCACGCCCAGTCGCTTGAGCACCAAACAGCACATCACCACGACTGAGGAACTGGGGCGGTGGTGGCAGACAGGACCGAGTGACGCACTCGTCCAGAGCACGCCTCGGACTCGGGACGACGCAAAGCGGAGCTTCCTGAAGGAGAGAATGATACTTACCAGATATGCACACAGATGGCCATCATTCGTGATTTCGCGCAACACTCAACGCCAGCAAACCGCCTGTTACCAGTCGGCCGCAATCTCAATGGAGGACGCGTCTCGGCGTGCGCACCCGCTCGTCCCGCTTCCAGCCGTGATCCACCGCGTACGCTCCGCTCCTCCGTCGCTCGGCTCGCTTCCTCCCCGTCGACCAACGTTATAGCGCCGGTTCTAATCCGCCCTGGTTGTGTGTGTGTCGTGGTGTGCGCTCGTCGCAGGTGGTCGAGCTGCCACCGACTGCGCGGGTGGTGATTGTCGGCGACATCCACGGCTGCGCGGACGAGCTGCAGCTGCTGCTGCGTGCGTGCGCATTCGATGCCGCACACGACACACTCGTGCTGGTCGGGGACCTTGTGAACAAAGGCCCCAAGTCCGTCGAGGTCGGTCCCATGCAGGAGCGATCCGTCTTCTCACCTAAGCTAGTCGATGGGTGGTTCTGATAGTGCAGCTACTGATGGCCCAGGTCGTGCGCTTTGCGCGCGAGACGCACGCGCTCTGCGTGCGTGGGAACCACGACGACGCCGCTCTGGCGGCGTACTACGCCTGGCAAGCGAGCGGCGACAGCCCACTCGACAGCAAGTACCACTACGTGGAGCAGCTCTCGCCTGCCGACGTGCGCTTCCTTGAAGAGCTCCCGTTCACGCTCACGCTCCCAGCCCAGAACGCACTTGTCGTGCACGCGGGACTGGTCCCAGGCGTGGCGTTACAGGCACAACGGCCAATCGACATGTACAAGATGCGCTTCGTTGAGTATGTGAGCCAGAACAGGAGTGGTGCTGAGCAGGAAATGAGTGAGTGGACGGCGTCCGAGACGCGAGGAGCAGCGCAGACGTGCGTCCAGTGGGCGACACAGTGGCCAGGGCCAGAGCACGTCTTCTTTGGCCACGACGCGGTCCCGGGACTCCAACGCGAGGCGTTCGCAACAGGACTCGACACTGGCTGCTGCTACGGCCGTCAGCTCACTGCGTGCATCCTTCCAGTGCGCTCGCGGTTTGTCAGTTGGTGTCGGCCGTTCTCGTTGTCGGTTGATCTCACGCATATGACCGCCTGCTGTCTGGACGCTTCTTCTTCTCGTACAGATGCACGAGATCGTGCAGGTTCAGGCGCTGCGAACGTACGCGTCTGTCGTTAACAGGACTGGAGCTCCTCCAGCTGCACCATCAAGTGTGACGCAGGAGTGACGCGACGACAGAACGACGTCCAGGCGCTCGTTGGAAGGTTGTGGACCACATACAGTAATCCAACAAGAGACGCGAAACGATCTACTTTTGGTTGCTTGGTGTCGTTTCGGTCCCGTGTCGCCGCCTGTGTAAGCGCCGTCGTCACGTCATGCAGCACGCCCAGCAGCTCCGTCCTAGTATGCGAGAGCAAGCGCTCGTCGTTTCCAGCCGGCGCGCTGGCAGCGGCCGCGTGAAAGCGACGACTGCCGCAACCCCCATGTCCACTCGTAGCCAGGTCGACAGGATCAAGTCGCCCCCGACGAGTACCACCAACGCGACACAAGCGCTCATATCGGACACGCGGGGTCCCGACAGCAGAAGCCGCAGTGTCGCGTCAACCTCTAGTGTCGGCTGTAGTGCAGCGCTGACGAAGAAAGTGGACGACGTGTTCAAGCGCCTGCAGCCACACACGATCGTGCAGGCGTACGAGAAGCTACTCGGAAGCCTAAAGATCGCACCGAGTGTCGTTGTAAACGGAGAGCTAATACCACCGCTCGCTACTCCGTCAGCGCTATCAGCAGGCAGGACGAAGGCGACAACCACAGCGCAACACCAGAAAGACGAGCCCTGTGTCCTCTCGGGTGAATTCCATCCACCGAGCGGACAGTTCCGCTACGCACACTGTCTCCAGTTCGCTCCGAACGACTCGACGCTCTCGCTGGCGACGCTCAAGGCGCTGCACGTGTCCATCACGTCGGCCATGAACCGCTCCACGGCGACGGTGCTCAGCTCTCGGCTGCCAGCGACGCTGACTCTGAAATCCTGGCGTCTCGTGACCGAGGCGTCGAACCAACAGCTCGGGCTTGCACTGTACGAGCTCTCGCTCGGGAGCTCCAAGCAGAGCTCGCTCGTGGCGCTCGTCTGGTCGCAGACTCTCGAAGTTGTGAAGCTGTACCTGCAGCTCAACGTGGCCGAGCTCCTGTACACGTGCGTGCAGCGACCGATCCGGATCCCACGTGACGACGTCGACCCGGCCCATGGACTGCACGCGTACACTGTCGCGGTCACGATCCGCACGTTCGACATTGTGCTGTGGGAGAGAGAGTTCTACGACGTCACGTTTGCTGTCGCGACACCACGGAACTCGGAGCCGACAGCGCAAGTGGCGCGCACACAGCTCCTCGACAACACCAGGAACGTCTACCGCGACCGCGAGCGGTACTTGGGCTCGTCCGACGCCGCACTACCCGTGGTGACTGACGCGCTTGCAGTGGCAATCGACACGGCGCTGCTCGTGGACGTCGATGTGTGGGAAGGCAGCACGTGCGCTCCAGTGTGGGGGTTCAGTAAGCTTCTCTCAATCACCCGTCCACTAGCCGGAACATCGGACGGGTCGCGAGCCGCCGACTTCTCACTCAGTGGCAACGACCACCCACTGACGCTCACGATGCGCCACGACGACACGAGCAGCGGGAACGCGCTGTCGATTGCGCTCGAGAAGCTGTCGTCGAGTGGCGACGCGAAGATGAAGAAGACGCGCGTGTTCGTCCAGCAAATCGACGTCGCGCTCAGTTTGCGCTTCATTGACGCTACGTTCGGTACGCGGTACGTCGCGACACAGCGCTAGTCGTAACGCTACAGCGTTCTTCAAGGACGAGGGGCGACTGTCGTTCGAGAGCGAACGATAGGACAGTGAACAAAATAACAAACATTCGTTATGTATTGCCAACCCAGTCATGCAGCTGACGATGACACGCTACTGAAGCGGTTGTCGCTGTCGTTGTCGTCGTCATCTCTCGTTGGGGGACACTGCAGGTTCAGCGCCTGTCGGAACACGACGATCGCTTCATCGTGCTCGCCACGAAGGTGGAGCAAGCGTCCGAGCAGCGAGAGGCTCGGCAGCGACGCTGCGTCGAGGGCGAGCGACTGGTTCACTGCGTGCTCAGCGGCTGCGAGTGCGCCGGCGCCATCGAGCGCCTTGGCGAGGTGGAACCACGCGACAGCGTCGGTCGCGTTGATGTCGAGCGACTTGCGGAACGCTGTCGCTGCGCTCGCAAAGTCGCACTTGCCGAGCAGCACGACGCCGAGCTCGTGGTGCGTCGCTGCTACGTCGAGCGGGAGCGGCAGGTCGAGCTGCTCACTGCGGAACGGCGACAATCGCGGTGTCGGCAGCGGCGACGACGGCCGGACGTCCGCGTCCGACAGTGTCGCGCGCTGGCTGTCGAACGCAGCATCCGACTCGGATGTCGTCTCGCGGGAGCTCGTACTTGTCGACGCCGTGGTGCGCGAACTCGCGACCGGCTCCTGTCGCGCGAGCCCGACGTCGTTGTCGTTGTTGTCGTTGCTGTCGTCGTTGTCCATCGGGTCAGCGCAGTAGCCGAGCGCTGCCGCTAGCTCCACGTCGACACTGCGTGTCGGTGTCGGCGACAGCGGCGGTGAGCACGGGGCGAAACCGTCGGCGAGGTACTTGTGCGCGATCGCGTCGTACTGGTCCTTCTCCACGCGCGCCAAGTGGATCTGCCGCTGACTCTTACGAAGCGCGTCGCCAATCTGCTTCTTCGCGACAAGCAGCCGGTGCACGTGCTCTTCGAGTTCGCTCACGCGGCTGTCCATCGACAGCTTCTGTCCAGCGGGCGTTGGCTCAGCGAGCTCGTCGAGCTCTTCGTACCACGCTTTCGACGGCGCGTCGAGCTCAGTCTTTACGAGTCGTCGCTGCTGTCGCGTCCGACTCGCCCGCGTGCGCACACTGTCGTTTGCAGCCTCCCGCTCTCGTCCGCTGTCGCGCTTTGCCTGGCGCACGAGCTGCAACGGCGCTGGCGTCAGCTGCACGCGGCTCAGGAACATAGACGACGCGCTTGGAAAGAGCGGCAGGCCTGAGTACGTTCCGTGCTGCGAGTAGTGGTGGTGGTGGTGCGTCTCGGACGCCTCGGACCGCACACTCCGGGCAGCTGGGGACTGCGCTGTCGGACTGCTTGACGCAAGCGTCGGCGTCTGGTGGCGCCGAGCAGGGGACGCCAGCAAGTAGTCGCGGACTGACTGCGTGCGCTTTGGTGGTGGCGGAGGTGGTGGTACGCCAAAGATCCGAGGCGACAGCGCCTCCGGGCTCCAGAACAGCGAGTGGCGACGGCTACTGCTGCTGTCGCGACCGTCTACAGTCGTGGGACTGTACGCGCCACCACTGCGGTCGGTCGTGTGGGAGCCGACTGCTGCGTTCTGGAGGTGCTCGTAGCAGACGACGCACACACGCTGGGGTTGGAAGAGTCCGAGGTGCCGCAATGGAAGCGTCTCACGCGAGTGGCGGCCACAGACCGACTCGCCGCAGTTGCGGCAGTGGTGGCGGCTCTTAAAGTACCCAAACTTGCACGCGCACACGTGGCACCGCTTCCCTAGTTTCCACGCTGGCGCACACAGCGGCGACACAGCTGCCCGCATGGACGGACTATTGAGGCACTCAGCGATCGGGTCCGCGACAGCTGAGGATGATGACAGCGGCTGGGGCTCGTGAAACGACGCCGCGTCGCTCCAGACGCTGCCTGTTCGGCTCCCACGACGACGATCAGACGGCGTCGACACGACGTCTCTTGGCTCGCAAGCGTCGCGTAACTGCTGCAGTTTTGTCTGCGACGTCTTGCTCTTGGCAGCTGCAGCTGCAGCCGCGACACGGTCAAGCGCACGCACTTCTGCGTCAAGCATCTCGAGGTATACGCGCGCACTCGGCGCCGTGACGTGGTCCGCAGCAAGGTCCAGTGGTGTGCGGCCGTCTGGTGTTGGCGCTGTGATTGCAGTCGGGTAGAACTGGAGCAGCAGCTTCAGTGCGTCAAGCGGGAGGTTCTTACGGAGCGCAATGTGGAGCGGCAAGAGGCCTGCAAGGTTCGTTGTCGTTGTCGCACGCGGGTGTGCGAGCACGAGCTGCTGGAGCGCACGGAGCGGCACGCGCGGGTCTGAGCAGACCCAGTGGAGCGGCGTCATGCCAAAGTCGTCGACCTCGCGCGCGAGCTCTGGCCGCAGCTGCACAGTGCGCACGAGCGCAGCGTACTCGTACTTCTCTGCGAGGTCCACAGCGGACGACGCGGTCGTGGCCTGCATCGTCACGAATGGATGGATTCTTGTGGGTGGTTGTGTATGCGACCTGCGGCAGCCGTTGTTGAGAGGAGCTTTCGAGCGATGTGGGCGATGCGGTGGAAATTGGCGAGTGACCAAGTGATAAAAGCCTTTCGTGGGATGATGAGTTCACTTGTGAGGGATTGCGAGTACAGTAAGATGCGAGTCCAATTAAAAAAAACTGGACGCTTTCGTAGTAGGTTTTCAAGAAGACGTATGAGTGTGGAGCGGTACCGCTATCTGCGTGCGTCAGGCGTGACGCCAGGTCGCCAGTCTCTATCGGCGTCGGAACTCGTTCGATGGTCGGCTTGCTATCGAGCTGTTGTGCACCGCGAGCCATGTTGCATCAAGTCATGTGAAAGCCTACCAAAGTGGGACTCACAAAGATCGCTTTCGAGATTCTAGACTGAAATTCAGTATCCGAGTTGGATCAAAATGTTCATACTTGGAATTTGTAGGCTAATGGATTGTGTCTCTACAAACACACTTCAGCTTGACTAAAATATAAAGACTTGAGAAAAGTATGATCTCTAAAAAAAATCACACTCCCGCGCAGAAACGATCCACGACGTTTCCGCACGTTTTCTCAGAAAGCGATTTCTCCTTTTTCTACATTTTGGCGAAAACGCACTTTGCGGAAATGTAGAAAAGCTTGCAGGTGACAAAATGAGCCAAGCTCACCACCAGCGGAGCTCCTGGGACCGCCAGGGAGCTGCAAGCTGCAAGCTGCAAGCTGCAAGCATCGAGTCCCAAGCTGCACTTGCTCGCCCACTGCTGTTCACATGTATGCTATCAATCCATTTTGCATCTGCACGTCAGCAATTGCACCTGCTTATGGCTCGGCTTCACGTGGCACAAACCTGCACTTTTCCCCGCCCAACATACACTTCCGCCTCGCGCACCGTACCTGCGGTACGTGTTGATAAGACATCTTCAGGACGTGGATGAGGCAAGTGGGCGAGTGGGTCCGACAGCATGACTTCTTCAGTCGTACGCGCTCTGGCACTGTCAAACTGAATGTTGCAAGCGAAGCCAGTAGCACTGAAGTACGAGGCGTTGTGCGACGATGGGAATCGATACAGATGAACGGAATGTTCGAGTGGGACGACACCAGCAAACATGCGGTGTTTGCGTGGGTTGTTGCGGCGGCACTGGCGTTGACGAGAAGAACGACGTGCTCCACTTGAAAGTGAGAATCCACGACCCCAGCGTCACCACACCCCTCCAGCAAACCAGCTTGGCATCGCTTTGGGGCGGCAGTGCTGTTGCAGGATTGATGTCCTTGTACTGAACCAGACTGACGCGAATTGAAGCAGCGCCGTGGACAGTCAATCAACAGGCTCGTACCGATGAAGATCCCCGAAAGTCGGGGGATGCCGCCTCCACCTTGCAGTCCAATCATCCAAGTTGCCCACCAAGCGAACATTCCGTTCTTGAATCCCCCCACCCTTACCAAGTACAACGCTGACTCGTACACGCCAAATATCCGCTTGGAGGCAAAGCGACTTGCCCCATGTTGCACCGAGACAATCGCCATGTTGGCGATGGTCTTGGCGACGCCAACAACCTTCGCACATGTGTCCATACTTAATTAAAATAAGGCTACGTTGAGCTCTCTGATTCGTCGAAATATTGCTTTCCCTACACGCTTAGTGGTCTAAATCAACTTTGCCGAGTTTACACTAACCGATGTTCTCGAAATTTCTCGTGAGCGCCGAGTTGGCCGCGTGGTCGTGGTCGCCGCCGCGCATGGCTCGCAGACATTCGCCAAATTGACGAAGCTGGTCGCGCGTGGCATCGCCTATGCCCACCCATCTGCACAACTGAATTGGACACGCATTTGACCCGACTCTGCTGCTGAACTCTCCGAAGAACGACGCACCAAACCACCAAAAGCAGCCATGCGCGCACGGATGTCGTTGCTCCCGTTGCTGCTCCTGGTGCTGTTGGTCGCGACCATGAGCAGCACCACAATGGCGCTTGACGGCAGCAAGGACTACTACAAAGTGCTTGGCGTGAAAAAGGACTTTTCGGACCGGGAGCTCAAGAAAGCGTACCGCACGCTCGCACTCAAGTACCACCCAGACAAAGTGGACGACCCAGAGGAGAAAGAGGCAGCGAAAGAGCGCTTTGTCGAGGTCTCGGAAGCCTACGAAGTGCTCTCAGACCCGCAAAAGAAGGCAGAGTACGACGACGCGCGGCTGCACGGCGGCGGCCATAGTGGACACCCGAGTGGCGGTGGTTTTAGCGGTGGGTTTGGTGGCAGCGGCGGTCGCACGAGCGAAGAGACCATGCGCTCGTTCCACAAGATGTTTGAGAACGTGTTTGGCCACGGCTTTGGCGGTGGTGGTGGCGGTATGGGCGGTGGTGGGTTTGGTGGCAACCACCACGAGTTCCACTTTGACGGCATGGACGGCTTTGGACACGCGTTCCCTGGTGGTGGGAGTGGTGGCGGACGCCGTGGCACCAGCAGCCCATTGCAGCCGCTCTACCCAAAGGACTCGCCCGTGCGCTCGCTCTCGACAAAGAAGTTCCCAGGCAAAGACGCGACCCACGAGTGGCTCGTCGAGTTCTACTCACCACAGGACCAGCGCTCCGTGCAGTTCAAAAACCACTACGAGAACATTGCGCGCGACCTCGCTGGGAAAGTCAAAGTCGGCGCAGTGAACTGCGACAAACACACGCAGTTGTGCGCGTCGATCGTAGGTACAAGCAGCTACCCGCGCTTTGCGTACGTCTGGGACGGCAAACGCACGCTGTTTGACGGCGACGTGGTCGAGTACGACGTGTACAACTTTGCGATCGAGAAGCACATCGCGCGGCTCCAGCGCATGCGAGACGCTGGCGAGCTCGAGAAGCTGCACAGTGGGAACGAAGCGAAGCTTTGCAACGTGGGCAAAGACGCGAACCCGACCGTGTCGTCGCTCTGCGCGGTCTTTGTGCTGTCGGAGAGCGCGAGTGCGCGGGCCAAGGAGATGCGGGTCGCGCAGGACGTGGCCAAGCGGTTTCGGCACGCAAAGGGCCTCAAGTTTGCGTATGTGGACTGGAAAACCCAAGAGCGCATGGTCAGTAAGCTGATGGCTGCGAGTGGCGACAAGGCGGCGACGACGAAGAGCAAACGGAACGCGGCCGGGTCAGCGCTGCTCGTGATCCGCACGAAGAAGGGCAAAGTGCGAGTGGGAGTGCACGCTCCCGGTGCGTTTACGACAGAAGCGCTGTCGTCGACGATGGAGCGGGCAGTGGGCGGCGACTTGGCCATGCAGGCGGTGGCGACGCCAGTGCACTTTCGTTAGCAGTTTTTCTGAAAAGTTCCCAGATGGCTGGAGACCACCACTGTTAGCCAATCAAAAGTTGCATAAAATGAGATCAATTGTCCTACTTCTTTTAGCCTGTAAAGTCGCACTACTAACAGGATCCACCACTCACAGATGAACGTTCACACCCACGTTCGCGCGGTGCACGACTGTCGAGTCGAAGTAGCGCTCCGAGAAGCTGCCAAAGCCCGGTGAGATCGTGCCGTCGCCACCCACTTCCGGGTCCACCGCGCCGACCACGACGTGCACCGCTGGGAAACGACTCACA
>JAASFJ010000937.1:0-13844 GCA_023333755.1 Globisporangium uncinulatum
ACGGTCGAGTGTCGCGACGCGTGCGAGCAGGGCTTCCCGGACGAGCTCGCAGGTTCTATTGACCTCGTCTTCCTCGACCTCCCGTGTCCGTGGAAGGCGATCGACCACGCGACCAAGATGCTCAAACAGGGCGGCAACTTTGCATCCTACTCACCGTGCATCGAACAAGTCCAGAAGACGTGCGGCGCGTTGCGTGAAGCAGGCTACGAGAGTACGTGTCTTGTTCTGGGAGAGAGAGAGACTGTGTGGGGGTTGCAGCGGCTAAAGGGAGTGGGTGTCTTGGCAGTGGTCCGGACGATCGAGACGCGGCTGATCCCGTATCAGTCGCGCAGGATCGACCTCCCGACGCCGAACTTTGGGCTCTCAGCAGAGACGGCGACTCCGTCTGCGGCTGCATCTTCTTCTTCGTCCGCGACGATGGAGAGCGCAAGCAGCGGGGAGGACGCCACGCCTCCAGGCGGCAAGAAGCGCCGCTTCACTGGCGAACACGTTGTCGCCAAGAAGGACGACGAGATCCGGGGCCACACAGCGTTCCTGACGTTCGCAGTCAAGTTTTTCGAGTAGAACAAAGCAATCACAACGACGTGACCTAGACTACACACCGACACGATACCATACGTAACTGCCGCTCGTAACCACGCCTCCCCAACTTTCACTCGTCTGTCGTCTTGGTCAAGAGCCCCCTCCTTCCTCCCTCATCCCCTACCTTCTACGAGTAGGAGCAGCACCGATGCTGCCGTTCTCGCATGAGACCCAAGTGGTCCCATCTGGGAAACGAACAAGTCGACGCGGTGGTCGACGCAGGTGCTCCCACACCAAGAAGTGCGTGCTCTGAAGCTCTTGGGTGGGTGGGTGGTGGATGCGATCTATCGCTGACAAGAGACTGCTGTAGAGCGCACTTGAGAGCAGCATCAGCAATGTTGACCCCCTTCCAGAGGCACACAGCGTCTCCCCTGTGGTGCTAAGGACGCAGTCGGTCGTGCAGAGCCAAGACCACAGCAGCTTCCAGAAGCGAGCAAGCCAGACGCGCCAGTCGATCGCCAAGTCGCTCGCACCGCTGCTGGCGTCGGTCACTGCGATCGCGACGCCTCGAAAGAAGCTCAAAGTCTGGAAGCTCCGACTGCCGCTGGTGTACAACCTCGTGATCATCATCGGCTTCGTGCTCCTCGACATCCAGGACTTGCTCTACAAGATCGTGTGGGTCGGACCGTACGAATCGTTCGCGTTCAAAACAGAGGTCACTGGCGTGCTCCGTGACTCCGTGGTCGTGCCCAGCTGTGTCTTCGTGGCCGCACTTTCTCTCGGCGTGCGCCAACCTCACGGCGTTCGACGCAGGCAACGGCTTCTTCGCGATCGCCGAGGGGCTGAACTGCACGGTCAGCTCTGGGAACTCTGCCAAGACACTTGCGCACGTGGTATTGGCACGTTCAGTGCGAGTCGACTCGATCGTCTGGACGGCGTGCAAGCTGCTGTTCCAGTCGCAACAGCCCTTCATCTGCCGCTCGCCCATCGTCGGCAAGTACTTGCGCCGATACGCGCTCCCAGACGTCTCGGTCAGCATCTCATCGCTTGCGAAACCGGACAGCAACGCAGAGAAGGACTGCCCGCATTCCTAGATATGGTGAGCAGAGACATCCGCTCAACAAGATGGTGTGCGTCGAAGCCTTCGAGTGGACGAATCGGAGCACGGGTGTGTTCAAGCCGACTTTGCTCGGATGCGCGAGTTCGAACCTTCGACGTACCGAGATCGTCGGGCTGTTGAACCCAGCGCTCACTGAGCTTCACCACGGGCGCGCATGGCTCACATCGGACGTGTTTCACTGGTTCGGCTTGCGCTTCGTGATCCGTCAGAACGCTCGAAACGTCTACTGGGTCGAGCCCACTGCAGACGGAAGCCTACGCGCGACTGGCCACACAACGCCCAACTTCTCGTGCTACGGACAGCTCTACTCGCTCATGATCGTCTTCGACTGCTTGCTTCTCGCGGCAAATGTCTGCTCCTGCTGGCAGTTCGCCGAGCGTGTGCTGCTGCCGCGGTCGAACGAGCTCGTTCGACGCAACCGCCGGCAGCTGCGCGACACGGTCAAGATCTCGCCGCACACCACGCGTCGGCGGTTTGCGCAGGTGAATCTCATTCGGAAGCCAGCGAAGCGCAACATCTTCCGCTCGTCACTCCGGATCTCGCCGAAATCGAGCATGGTAGCGGTTCTCGAACAGCCGTCGTGGGTTCCCGTTCAGCACCTCGACGTGAAGGAGCTGCGGCGGATCCTCTCGTGCTCCCTGCAGCGCAGCTGACCAGGCATCTTCGCGGTCATCGTGAGTCAACTGCTGTCGTGATGATCATCATGCCGAACTCGGTCGTCTGGATCTGGGGACTCTCGTTCTTCACGAAAGTACAGGCGTTCCTCACGAGCCTCCGCGTCTGGATGCTGCTCGTCGTGATGTGCAACCTTCTCTGGGACTGTTTCGTCAAGCTGAGCGAGGAGTGGGCGTACTACGTCACGAGCCGCACGTTCATCACGCCGATCGAGATCATCGTCGTGGGCGGCGCCGTCGCAGCGTGGAAGTGCCTCGACAACTTCCTCATGTGCGAGCGCAAGTGGCAGATCGAGAGCCAGCGCGTAAAATGACAGCGGCGCCTTCCAAGGCGGCTACATCGCGCACAGCAACACGTACCAGCTGTCCGTGGAGCTCCTCGTGTCCACTCCGAGCGAGATCGTGGCGATCCTGTACGGTCCGCTGGCGCACATCATCGGCGTGAGCATTCTGCTTCTCATTAGCTACGCGGCGCTGAAAGGAGTCGCTCTGCACTACTGTGGCTCGCCAAAGGCAGCGGACGTCCTGGCCGTCGGGGCGGATCGCAGCAAGAACAACAGGTACAAGCGCCTGCCGATGGAGGAGGAGGCGAACTGTCCGATTCGCGCCAAGAGCCTCGTGCGGCAGGAGATGGCGATGGAGCACACGTTCCAAGCGCAGCAGTTCGTCCGGCCGTGCTGCTACCTTGAAAGCGGACTGCTGCCGCTGCAGACTCGCTTCACTACGCACGTGGGCTTCACGAACTTCCTACCGCTCAAGTACCAGAAGCACGCGCGGGTTCTCCAAGCCAAGGAGTGGGAGCTTGAGTGAGTGAGCGAGTGGCAGACGGAGGGGCGATGTGCTCAAGGTGAGAGGAGTCGGCCAGTATACAAAGTACTGGAGACAGTACGTAGTAGAGTAGTACAACGAGTGCAGCGACGACGCAAGCGCAAAGTGTGTACAGTACTTAGCTGTAGTTACCAGACGAGACGCTAGTCGTGTTGGCGGTCTGGTTCGAGAGACCGATAGATGTCGGGAAGCCGCCACCAGCGAGTGGTTCCAGCAGATACGCCCCCGTGCCATTGCTGCCGCGCAGGTTCGACGACGACGACGACGAGGTGGTCGATGTGGCGGTCGTGCCGTATCCTCGCTGGGTCGTCTGGGAACAGTACATACAGTAGAGAGGTTAGGATGTCGTCGCGTTCACTACAGTACCTCAGTGGTGCACAGCACTGCGAAGTTGTACCTGGTATTGGTACCCAGAGAGCATCGGCGCGGAGTCGTCCGCGTACGGTTGGTGGCCTGCGACGCTCGGTGTGTTGTTGCTGGTGTTTCGCACGCGGAACGAGTAGCTTGGAGTCCCTGGTTTCGCGCTCGCAGCGCTGATGTTGCCGCCCGATTGGCCAGAGGAGTTGCCGGAACTTGATCGGACGAGCTCCGGCTTCTTCGTCTGCCGTGTGAAGAAGATGAGCAGCGCAGCTGGCACGAACTCGGTCGAGAAGTGGATCACGAACTCGAACGCGATGTGGTGGACGCCGACCGGCGAGCGGTACTTGGACTCCTCCGACTCGAGATACCCGCTGCCCATGCCGAGCAGGTACACGGCTTTCACAGCAAAGAGAACACACAGTAGGATGCAGACAGCGGTGATCTAACGCCCTTCCTGTCAGTGCGTGTTGATACTCCAAGAAGACGGGCAAACGCAGACAACGCACGCATCATACACACACGCACTCACCCTCCGGAGCACGATCTGGCGGGGCGAGAAGCTCTGGGAGGCGACGGTGGCAGGCAGATCGAAGAAGAAGTCCTCGTCCGGACTCTGCGTGCGGAAGAAGAAGATGAGCCGTACGCTGTAGTAGAGGATCCCAAAGAACCCGCCAAAGTAGACGCTGCCGAGCACGAGGTCGCACGCCTTCCAGAAGCCGCCGGCCGTGCTGCTGAGCGCAAAGAGCACGCCGAACGCCACGTAGAAGAGCACGTTGAAGGCAAAGAAGAGCCGGCGCGGCCACGGGTACGCCTTGCCCCAGCACGCGTAGCACAGCTGCGCCCAGAAGAGCAGCACGAGCCCGTACATGGTCACGAAGAGCAGCGCCGGCAGCCAGAGGAAGAACGTGAGCAGCCGCGCAGCGACGGACGCCGGCGCCATCGTTGCTGTCGGTGCTGCGGACAGCGTCGCCACCTCGGTCACGAGCGACAGCACGCGGATCGTCGACGCCACAAAGAGCAGCAGGAAGAACCGCTGGCGCATCTCGGCGCCGGTGGACGCGGACGCAGAGCTGTCGTCCGCGAGCATCCCAGAGCTCGACGAGACGGTGACGACGGCGATGCCACTACCAGCAGCGCCGGTCAACGAGTTCTGCGACGACGCGCCGTTGAACGAGTTGTGGCCGCTGCCGTTGCGGGGACTGCCGGCTGCGTACGCGTGCTTGCTGAGTGGCGCACCGCCGAGGGTCGTGGCGGTGGCGCTCGGCCGCAACAGCGCGCGACGGGCGGCCCACTGGCGCCAGAGCACGCGGCCTGAGAGCACGCTGAGCACGAGGAAGAGCAGGATCGTGGTGAGCAGCAGCGCGCGGTTCGCGGCGCTGAGGCTCGCGACGCCCTCGTAGGTGGCCACTGCCAAAGGTGGCGAAGCGGCGTCCGCAGTCGTCGCGTCTGCGGCGTCGCTGAACGGCCACGCGCGTGATGGAAGCAGGAGCATGGAGGCTTCGTGTGGAAGAGCAGAGAGGGGAGGGGCTGGCTCTACAGCAGCACGTCGATAGAAAGAGGAGATAGACAGGCGACCCCTTGTTCGTCTGCAGTGACGACGGCTTCGCGCTCGTGTTCCGCCCTCTTTTGCTGATGTGCGATGTGGCGCTGAGATGCAGTTCCAAAAACGAGACGGGATCAAATTGGGAGTGTTAGCGTTTTGTCTTGTAACACAAGCGAACAACGATGGATCTGCAGAGATCAATTGCTCAAATGCAACAACAGTCGGACGAGCGCTCGCCGCTGCTGCCAACGGCAGCGACACCTGCCGCCCACGCACCGTCGGCCGTCACGACCACCAGCTTTCTGGACGCCAGTGGGCACGCGAGCCATCAGCGCAAGAAGACACGGAATTCGCAGCACCTTCGCCCCGCAGTTGCCAATGAGGACAACAACAGAGAAGGCGACGAGGGCAGTGACATTGGAGGACGACCGCTTGCGTTCCACGCTACCGACGGGCATGAAGCCGAAGACGGCGACTACGACGGCGCAAAGAGCGCACGCATGCGGCGCGAGACGTCGCTGCCGCTCCCCACGGGGCTTGCGAAGCGCAAGCCTCGGTGGTCGGGACTTCGGAACAAACTCACGTCGGTGCGTGACAACGTGGCCGTGGGCGTGCTTTAGTCCTATTGCGTGAATCAACTCGTTCTCTAGCACACTGACAGCCCTGCACTTGCACTGTCGCCACAATAACAGATATCCACGGGCCAGGACGTACTGCCGCGCGTCACTGGCAGACGAAATCGCCACCGGCCGTCGAACTTGCGCGGCGACGGCGAAGACGGCGTCTTCTACTACGACGCAGTGGTGACAGACAGGACGTCGCGAGAGCCGCCGACGGACGCGCCGAAAGCTCGGATTGCGGCCTACTGCACGTGCGACCAGATCGCGCTCTTCAAGCTGCTCAAGTGGCTCGATCGGCCGACGAGAGAGGGGGCGGCGAGAGGGTGGGCGAACAAGATGTACATGGGCGTGGTGCACTCGTCTCTTCACGTGGAGCCAGATGCGGATGCTGCGGGCGCTTTGAACGCTCGTAAGAGAGCGGACGGAGGAGCGGAGCCGCAGCAGAAGGACGCGTTCTACTTTGCGTACGTGGGTGTGTGGACAGTGCGTCGGTTAGGACGAGTCGTCCTTCTTCTCTCTCATTCTCTCTCTCACGCTGTGTTGTGCGTGTCGTCCGACAGCACCGGGTGCTGCGTCTTCTGGGGACTGACGCGCGAAGAGGAGCTCGTGCATCTCCAGGCGCTCGCACCATTCTCGACAGGGCCGGTCGCGCAGATCGAAGCCGAAGACATGCTCTTCTGCTACGGCGACTCGAGTCGCGTCGCGAACGACGAGATCACGCTGAGCTCGAGTGTGGTGGCCGAGAAGCTGGCGATTTCGTTCGCCATGTCGCAGTCTGCCAAGCTGGACGTGTTCGAGGAGCGCGTGGAAGACCGAATCAAGAACACGAAGCACATCCCTTCGAGTCTCGCTACGCACGGGTCGATCCAGTACACGAAGAAGGACATCTCGAAGCTCATTGGGCAGCTCTTCATTGAGCTCGCGGACGTGAACCTGCACTCGGAGATCCTGGACGAGCCGGACTTCTTTTGGGAGGACGACGAGTACGAGCCGCTCTACAAACGCATGGTCAAGTACCTGGACGTGAACAACCGCGTCAAGATCCTCAACAAGCGGCTCGACATTCTTCGCGAACTGTGCGTTCGCTGTCGCTGTCGCGGCCGCTTGTACTACTTGCTGGTGGCATTGACTGACTGATGTATGTCCATATGTGTGCATCCACTGGTCCCTGCGTGTGTGCGTGGGATGGTTAGAGTGGAGGTGTTGAACCAGGAGCTGACGCGGCAGCACGGGACGAAGCTCGAGTGGATCATCATCTGGCTGCTGGTGGTCGAGGTGGTGATCGCAGTCGTGTGGGAGATCACTGTGAAGGACCTTCTCGGGTTCTTTCGGCACTGAGGCGAGTGCACTGCTTTGAGGGTGGTGGTGGTGGCGCAGTCTCCCAGTTATCATGAGCCAGTTGGCGGAGTGAGTGGGTACGATGGTGGATGTGTGTTGAATGCAGTTGAAACAGAGACACTCTCGTGCTCAGACTGAACAATCGTTCGCTTGGACGAGCTTCCGAGTATCCAAGCGCCTGCCACAGCCACACCATCGCTGTCTCGACAGTCGACTGAGTGCGAGGACTGACGAGTGGGTCACCAACCCAACACATCACGCGTATCACCAAGCAATACCACGGTTCAGTCAGTGTGTGACGGTGGCTGTCTGTCACCTGTTTCAAGCACGAACTGAACGCTCGACAGAACGAACACCCGCGCTGTGCCGAGCGATGCGTCGAGCTCTTCGTTCGTGCGTTCGCCAAAGCGTGCGTCCCAGCTGTCGCCCTCGATAGTCAGGTTGAACAGCGGCTCGTACCGACTCCGCAGCGAGCGCACGAGCTGCCCAAAGCGCAGCACCAGCTCCCTCCCACCTTGCACCACAGAGTCCCTCGCCACCCACTGCCGAAACACGCGAAGCTCGAAGCGGTGGCTGCGGAACTTCTCCTCGTTGCAGGCGTCAAAGCACGAGAGCAGGTCCACCAGCAGCGTGTAGAAGCGGTCGAAGTCACTTCGGTCGCAGTTGCCGACTCCCAGTTCGACGCGGCGACACCTCTGCGGACGCCGCATGAGGTCGACGAACGCGAACGCGCCGTGGCCAGTGCAGCGCGTCTGTTTCAGATACACGTGGGCGATGTCGGGGAGGCTTGCGAGAGCTCGGAGACCTGCGTCCGTGATGGCCGAGTTCTCGGTAATGGGCTGTCCGCTCTCAAGTTCGTTGAACGAAAACCGCTCGAGGCGTGGACACTGCGCAGCCAGTTTGAGCAGGAACGCGTCGTCAAAGAGGTCTTGAGTGACGAGCTCGTTCACTGAGTTGTACAGGAGGATAGTGAGGTCCCGCAATGCCGGGCAGGCGTTCAACACGAGCGCGACGTCGTCTTTGGTGAAGGCAAACCCTACGTTTCCGTCATTGCCTCCTTCGTTGTAGTAGCTGCCGTCGACAAGGTCGTCTGCCCACTTGTCGGGTGGATCGCCAGCTAGCGTAAGCTTCGTCAGCAGCGACTTCGGGTGCTGGGCGAACGTCCGGAAGAACTCGCTGGCAAATGGGACAGTGAACCAATTGATCTCTCGGAGCCGCGTGCACGACTTGCAGAACGCCGTCCACGCTGCGCTGTTGCAGAAGAGCATCTCTTCACACTCAATGTACTCGGTCTCTTCGTACGTGGCTTTCCAGCCGTCCAAGTACTCGATGTCTGGGCAGAAGCAGGCGACGGCGGTCAAGTACTCGTCCGTGCGCTGTGGGAACTGATCGGCGGGGTCTTCAATCCGGCGTGGAACGCTGAGGTAGTGCAGTCCACCACCCGTCACGTGCCAGCGTTCAAGAGCCGCGTAGAGGTGGTTGAACATAGTCTGCACCTCTGGTCGGACCGTGTGAACGTCCGGCTCTTTGTCCGGTAGTAGGAGCGCAATGATCTGTGGGCAGTGCGTGCTCGCGGCGTCGAGGATCGCTTGGAGATGGCGGGAGTGCAGCGGCAGTCCAGAGAGGTCGAGACAGGAGAGGTTCGCGCAGTGGGAGGAGAAGAGCGACCACCAGTCGATCGGCGCAGACTCGAAGGCGCGTCGTGGGTCGAGAGGACTGCCGTTGTTGCTGGCGCTTTCATCGTCAGAGTGTAGCGCCAGTCGAAGCTCGGTGACGTGCAGCGAGCGGCTGTGTAGCTCGACTTGTAGCGCACGGACACTTGCGAGGACATCTGAGCACACGAACGCAAAGCTCAGCACCGCGTCCCGACGGAGGCGGCGGAAGTCGTCTGCGCATGACCGCCAGCTCTTGCTGACCTGTGCGAAGCGTTGGAGGTCAACCAGACGAGGGAAATGTGGCTGATGCCAGTGTGGGAGACGCAGCTCTGCGTCTACAGTGTTGTCACCCGCGAACGCGAAGACACGCTGGAGGCAGGGCGGCGTCAGGGCTGCGGGCATCTTTCAGCGCTCGAAGATCGTCGTTTTGGCTTGAAAGGTCTCCAACCTGTATTATACATTTAGCTACAAAAGCTAGCATAAGATATGCACTTGGATTTAGTATGCTCTGCCGTGAAATTCCATTGCTGGATGGCAACGATGCAGTTCTGCTGGTGGCGCAGCGTCCGCTGCTCGCACGCTCGCATGGCTTCCTCAGAGATGCATGCAGCTCCAACCTCACTCGCTAATCTGCACCGCCAAAGCGCCCGGCACCCGCGTTGATTCCATCCAGCAGCCAGAAAGCGATGCACACCACGGCAGCTCCAGTCGACGCTGCAGCACAGCCAATCACAGCGGTGGACGCGCGCCTCGCAGCTTTCGACATAGAGAACGCCGCGCTGATTGCTGCACCTGTAGTGGCTCCGCTTGAGTCCCTTCAGCGCCTGGTGCTACGCGATCGGGGTCGTCGACGCAGCAATGCGTACATGGAGCACGTGCAGCAAGGCGGGATGACCGCGAGTTGGCGACAGAAGATGATCCGCTGGATGTTCGAGGTAGGCTACTGTAGTGACGACTCCTCCTTCCACTGCTGTTATACCCATAGTCGACGCGAGCGAAAAGTCTCATGCCAGCCTTTCCGTACGGCAGACAGGATCGGCGTTCGAGATGGCGAAAGACACGGTCGGCTGTGCGGTGCGCCTCCTGGACGAGTACCTCTCGGTTCTCTCGGCGTCCAAGCACGAACTGCAGCAGCTCTCGCTCGTGTCACTGTCGGTGGCGTCCAAGATGCACGAGACGCAGCCGATCTCCACGGTTCGTCTCCGTGTTTGCTCTTGGCGACTATCTATGGCTGTGTAGCTTCCGGTCTGTTCAAAGGGAGAGTTCAGCTGTGCTGACGATACAGTGTCCTGTTGCCTCGCTCTGTGTTCCCTGCTTCTGTCTCTAGGACGAGATGGAGGTGCTGTGTGAGCACAAGTTCTCGCGTCACACACTGTGGCAACTGGAGGCGCAGCTGATGCGGATCGCCGACTGGCGACTGGATCCGCCCACAGCGTTCACGATGGCAAGAGACCTCGTCGCGGCACTCGACCCGCTCCATCACTGTGCGTGGGGCGACATGGACGTGTTGATGGCGCTGCTTCAGTCTGCTACAGAAGGTGAGAACTCATTCAGCATTGTATCGATGCCTGCGACCAACCAGCATGCCTCACACTCGCTCCACGTGCGTGCAGACTACGCGTCGTTGCGCTTCGACGCCCTGACGGTCGCAATCGCAGCCGTGTTTGTCCTGACGAGTACCCAGGATCGTGGTGTGAGCACCTCGCTCGCTGTCGCGCTGTCGTCGCTCGACGCCCGACCACTGACGGAGATGGTGGTGGAGTGCTGTCAGTACATGCTGGACCTTCCCGACCTTTCGATCCAGGGTGGAGCAGCACTCGCGCCGAAGCTGCTCGCGACTGCGTCTGATGCTGGCTCAAGGAGCCCGAACTCCGTTGACACGGACCACTGCTTCTACGAAAGCGAGTGCAGTTCTACCTGGATGGTGGAACTGCGAGCGTGTCTCGAAGCAGCAGCTCTCCTGTCTCAACCACTCGGCAAGCGGCACGTCGTGGATACGGCAGATGGCGCGAGGCGAGCACTGAAGCGAATGCGGTCGAATTAGATAGAGCTATTTGTCAGGGAATGAGGTTGCACACATTTTGGTTGGCTATGGCCATGCATGTGGACGGAGAAGATACTTAAGTACGTGGAGGCTCCACGGTGGAGCCCAATGTTCCCACTCCAGATAGAGTTGATCAGGAACAACCGCACTCTTGTATGTCCACTCAGGTCAAGGAAGCACTCACGCACGCGATTGATTCAAATGATACTCTGTCAGCGCTGGCGTGCAAGGTTGACCTGCCCGCCCTCCACGACCACAGCCACATGCAGCGAAGGAATACTGTAAAAGGTGTCGTCGATCTGGAAAAAAAGGATCAGGTGCGGAGATGCGCATTCGCGAGTGACGAAACTCAAGGCGCTAAAAGGCAATTGAATGGATGGCGAGCGGGGACTGTACGCGTGTTGCGCCGTAGGCCATCGTTTCCTCCCATTCGAGCTGTACCATGGGCACATTAGAGCTTTTCGAGCGCACCCTTGCACATCGCCCATCGTCGCGCTGGACAGAGACTGTCTAGCAGCACCAGCAGCGAGCAAGAATCGATCGATTCAATAGCGGTATTTACGAGTCTTTGGAAACCCTTCTTTTTTCACGCAATGATTTGTTCCCAATTCGCCCAGGCGCTTGGACGAGGGACGAGGGACGAGGGCCCAGGACTCGCTCGCCCACTCCTCCTCACTTCTCGTCTCGCTCCCTCGCACTCACCGCGCCGCTCTGCTGCTTGTTTGCGTGACAACCACTACTCCCACCGACACGGCATCGTAGTGCTGCTTAATGTGAGTGGTGCCAGCGTGCGGATGGATGTATGGACGCCATTTCCAATTCTGCAATACTCAAACGTCATCTCCCGCCACGTGCGCACGGTGATGATTCATTACACAGCTCAGACTGATCACCCTCCAGCCACCCAGCCCAGCCACACCTGCACTTTCGTCCCGTATTGACCGCCTCTTCAAGAAGCCCCCTCCCCTCACCCCCTTGACCCCTCAAGCCACTCTCTATCACAATCGCCCCGACACCCAAGCAAGCCAACCCTCGTATCATGGACGCTGATCTCTACTGCACCGAAGAGAGCTTCCCCGAGCTGTTCCAGGACGCCGACGCCATGCTTAGCGTCCCGATCGTTACGATTGACCCGGCCGAGGCGCTCGACATGCTCCTGCAGCAAGAGACGCGCGAGGGCCGCGTGCAGCGCAACCCGCAGTACCTCACCGCCGTGCAGAGTCACGGCATGAAGGCTCACTGGCGACACGTCATCTGCAAATGGATGTTTGAGGTAAGAGAAACGTACGTGTGTCAGTTGTGTGTCCAAAGCAGCCGATAGATTGAAACGGACGTGGGTTCTCACGTGTCGTCACGCTTCTCCGCCTTGCAACAGACCGGGAGTGCGTTCAAGCTCGCGAAGGACACTGTCGGCTGCGCAATCCACTTCATGGACCAGTACCTGTCGGTGTCGTCGGTAGACAAGATCATGCTGCAGCTGCTGTCCATGGTCTGCATGTATGTCGCGTCCAAGATGCACGAGTCGCAGCCGATCTCCATGGTACGCGTCCTGTGTGCATCTGTGCCAGAGGTGGCGACGCCGCTTGACCTGCCAATGCTCACTGCCGTTCTCTCTCTGCAGGACGAGATGGATCTGCTCTCACAGCGCAAGTTCTCACGGAAAGAAATCTGCACGGTCGAGTCGGAGCTGGTGACGGCGCTCGCGTGGCGCTTGGCCCCGCCGATCTCCTTCACGTTTGCGCGCGACTTCATCCATACACTCGACGTTCCAGAGCAGCAGGAGCTGGAGGACGAAGCATTCGCGTTCCTCGTGACTGCGACCCAAGGTGCGTCCACAGCGTGTCATCTCCTCTTGGGCCGTGAGACAGGTGCTCATCTTGCTGGCGTTGTCTCAGACTACAACTCGCTCCAGTTCAAGAACTCGAGCGTCGGGATCTCAGCTGTCCATGTGATTTGGAATGCGCGGCGTCAGCGTCCGAGCACTGCCATCAAGGACGCGATCCGCTCGCTTGAACTGGACTCGGCCGAGTTCGTGAGCTGCTACCGCTGGCTGCTGGAGCTCTATCACTCGCACCACCAGCAGCCGCGTTTCGTGAGTGTGGACGAGGCCACTGCCGATCAGTCGCGCTCCATCAGTCCGACCTCTGTGGACGACCCCGGCGCTGTGTGCCACAGTGGCGTCGCTGCAGCTGGTACCAGTGCCAGTTCTGAGCAATCAGCACAGAGCCCAGCTCCGACCGCCAAGCGGCGTCTCGACTCGTCTCCTAACTGCGACGGTATCTCTGCCAGCAAGAAATCTCGACACAATGCGTGCGCGTGAGTGCGCACTTCGTAGCGTCGGCTGCTCACCGCGAGTCGCCCTTGCTGCACTCGGACCATCGTCGTCAGCGAGTGGCGAGGTGCTCGCGGGAGTTCAGTAGGCGGAGAGCAGTGTTTCGCATAGGTGTGTATGTGTTTATTTAATAGAAAATCCTGTTGACAGTCGATGAAGGCGCGTGGTCATGAGCCGCGGGAGCGGCCCTCGACTCGACGCGTGCTTGCCCGCGCCTCTCAGCATATTGAGAGTCATGATGATCCTATTGTCGTCGATACTCGAGCTGCTGAAGTCGGTGACAACAGTATCTCGATCTCCGTGTCGACCTCGTCCAGCGTCAACACCTCCCCAAAACCGTCGTCACCAACCTGTTCGCCAAGCAGCTCGTCCACTTCGGCGGCCAGATTCACAGTAGACATTGCCACCCCCGCTGACACCGCATCGCTCGCAGAGGACGCACCAGCGACGATATCAGCGCCAGAGCCATGAATAGCGCTGTCGCCGCTGCTTTCGTCAGTGATGACAGCTGCGGCGACAGTGACGTCGACACTGGAACCGACGAAGCTGCCAAAGTCCGCGTCAGCCGCTGTTTCCTTGTTCGCAAACGCGAAGCTGCCGAAATCTGCATCCGCATCCACGTCCACATTCAACGCTGACGCGGACGCTGACGCCGGTTCGCTCGTCCCGGCAGCGGCGGTAGTAGCGCCGGACTCCCAAGGCGTCGACTTGGACGCCGGTTCGCTGGACACGGCAGCGGCGGTAGCAGCGCCGGACTCCCAAGGCGTCGACTTGGACGCCGGTTCGCTGGACACGGCAGCGGCGGTAG
>JAASFJ010000938.1:0-13823 GCA_023333755.1 Globisporangium uncinulatum
GCAATCTTCTTAAAGAACTCCTCGGCACGCGGGTGCGAGCGGTTCTTGTCTGGGTGCCACTGCACCGTGAGGCGCTTGTACGCGCGGCGGACTTCGATCTCGGAAGCGTCTCGCGCAAGCCCGAGCACGGAGAAATAGTCGTCCGACTCGAGCTGCTCCATTGCGTCGTCAAGTTTCTTGGCCTTGGGCGAGAACGACGAGTCGTACGCCGATCGCTCATGGTCGCCTGTGTCCTGCGTGGTCGCCTACAAGCCCGCGCAGCTGAACAAGGTGCTACAGGAGTCCTCAGCGCGGCTGGAAGACGCCACGGGTGAGCCTGTCAAGAGCTTCGACCTCTCAAGCATCTTGCGCACGCAACAAGTTCCAAGCAAGCCGACCAGCAACCACCCATTGGAGAAGACATCATCTCGGCGATTTTGTGGAGCGTGTGGCCTTTGGAACGAACGCCGGCTTGATGTTGTTGGGAGTCTGCGTCAAGTCCAAGGCGACGACGGTGGCGTACGTAACACTGGCGCCAAGCTCCTGTCCAAGCTGAAGCCCAGCAGCCTCGCCGCAGCCAGTCGGACCCAACCCATCTTCTCGTTCCTGGTTTCCTTTGGCTCCCAGTCTTCAGCAGCCCAAGTTCTGTTACTTGAAGTAGCCAGCGGCACCACCATAAACCGGGACCGCATGCTGCAGAAGACGTCGCGTCGCTAGGCGTCAGCCGCTCATCGCTCCCTGCTCTCCTCAGCCTCGCAGGTTGATCGCGACTGCGTGTACAGTCGCCTCAGCCTAGAATGCACGCAGCGGACTGACCCCGACGGTGGCGACCTCGACCGAACCCGCTGACGAAGCGACAGACCTCATTCACGGCCGTGCTTAGAGTCAAGCTCGACCAAGGCAAGAAAGCCCATAGATCTGTGCGTTTGTACGACGAACGAACGGACGGCTCTAGTGTTCCCGAACACATTGCCTCGCGGACTGGTGGCAAGCGGCGCTCCACCCACACGTGACGCTTCGCAAGCGGCGCTCGTGTTTGATGCGCATCAAAGGCTCCCGTGGTCGCCAGCAGATCGGAATGCATGCGCAGGCTGAATGAGCGACTGGCTTGCTTGGCTCGCTTGGCTCTGCTCTCAGATCTCTCAGCGTCCTTGCGCTCAGTTGCGAATCTGCTGCTGAGCACCCACCCACCCACGTCGTCCACGTTCCAAGCAGCACGAGTTCGCTGATCCAAGTCCAGCTGCAGCTGTACTGAGCTCCTGTGGGGATGCGGTTCGTGAGCGCCAAGGTGGCGCTGGTGGCTACTGCTGGCGCAGTGCTGCTGGTCGTAGCTGCAGCATCGACACCATCACCAGCCACTACGAGTGACGACACCACCACCGTTGTCTCGCAAGCCACAAAGACAGACCCGTCCCGTCCGCCCGGAGCCACGAGTGAGAGTGCGGCCACAAGAAGTGGGGGATCCATCATCATCCCTTCGTCCGAGACACCAGACTGCGCCGTCGGACCCTGGAGCGCGTTCTCACCATGCAACGCCTACACGCAGACGCAGACGCGCACCCGCGACGTCACGACCAAGCCGACGACCCGGAGCGGACTGTGTCCCGCACTCTCGGAGACGATCACGTGCGTCAAGAAGGACTGTCGCGTGAGTGCGTGGGGGGCGTTCGCTGCGTGCGACGACACGGCTGGCACCAAGACGCGCGCTCGCGTTGTGCTCGAGCCGGCGCAGAACGGCGGCAAAGACTGCCCGACGCTCTCGGACGCGGCTGTGTGCGACAAGGTCGCGTGCGTGCTCTCGCCCTGGTCCGTCTGGGGGCCGTGCGGTACGAACAAACCCAACCAGCGCGAACGCACGCGCAGTGTCGTCACGCCTGCAAAGTACGGCGGCACTCCGTGTGCGTCAGCCACCGAGTCGACGTGGTGCGAGCCGACAGACTGTGCGGTCGGGTCCTGGAGCGCGTTCAAGGTGGTCGGGGAGACGAAGACGCGGACGCGCAGTGTGACGCGCCAGGCGGACGGCGGGAAGCCGTGTCCGGTGCTCGAGGAACTCGTCCCGTACGTGCGAGTGGACTGCGTCGTGAGCGACTGGAGCTGGGATGGCGTGTGCGACGCAAAGGCGCAGCAGCGTCAGCGTGTCCGCACAGTGGTGACGCCAGCGGACGGCGGGAAGTCCTGTCCAGTGCTCACAGAGACGGTCCCGTGCCGCGTCTGCCAAGTGAGCGCGTGGAGTGCGTTCGGTCCGTGCGACGCGACCGTGGGCACCAAGTCACGCTCCCGCACAGTGGCTGCTAATACGACAAACGGCGGCAGTGCGTGTCCAGCACTGACCGAGAGCGCTCCGTGCGACAAAGTGGACTGCGTCGTGAGCGAGTGGAGCGTCTGGAGCGCGTGCAGCCAGGACGGGTTCAAGACGCGCACGAAGTCTGTCGTTACGGGGACCAAGTACGGTGGCGCCGGCTGTCCGCTGCTCGCTGAGACCCAAGCGTGCACGCCTCGCGACTGCGTCGTGGGTCTCTGGAGCGCGTACAAGGTCGTCATCGACAGCAGCGTGCGACGTCGGACACGCGCCGTGGTCCAAGAGCGCGACGGCGGCGCCGAGTGTCCGCCGCTAGTGGATGATGCGCCGCTTGAGAAGGTCGCGTGCGTGCAGAGCGCGTGGATGTGGACGGGGCCGTGCGACGCGTCATCGAACCAGCGCACGCGGACGCGGCGTGTCGTCACGCCTGCGCAGAACGGTGGCGCTGCGTGCGGCGGGACGATAGAGACGGTGGCGTGTCAGGACTGCCAGGTGAGTGCGTGGGGCGAC
This sequence comes from Globisporangium uncinulatum, assembly GCA_023333755.1. Taxonomy (NCBI): domain Eukaryota; phylum Oomycota; class Peronosporomycetes; order Pythiales; family Pythiaceae; genus Globisporangium; species Globisporangium uncinulatum. The sequence goes on from JAASFJ010000938.1 coordinate 2,789, forward strand.
TTTGGGTCGTGCACTGGCGGGCGGAAGACGCGCGCTCGGACAGTCACGCAGGCGCCCCAGAACGGCGGCGCGGCGTGTCCTGTCACGACCGACGTGGCTGCGTGCGACAAGGTCGACTGTGTGCTGAGCGAGTGGACGCCGTGGACGCCGTGCCTGCCGACGCGGCTGCGCCAACGCACGCGCACAGTCGTCATTCCAGTGCAGTACGGCGGCCGGGATTGTGCGGCTCTCGTCGACGTGCAGAACTGCAACCCGGCCGACTGCCGCGTCGGCCCCTGGAGCGCGTACCAAGTGCTCGGCGCCACGAAGCGACGGACGCGGACGGTCGTGCAGCGCTGCGACGGCGGCGCCGAGTGTCCGGCGCTCGTGGACGAAGTGCCGGTGCAGGTCGTCGACTGCGTGGTGAGTGCGTGGGGGGCGTTTGGTGACTGCAGCGCCAAGACAACACAGCGCACGCGCACGCGGTCGGTGCTCTTGTCGCCCCAGGACGGCGGCCAGGCGTGCGAGGCGCTGGCCGAGACGGCGTCGTGTGCGCCGATCGACTGCGTGGTGAGCGAGTGGGGGGACTTCGGGCCGTGCAACGAGCGCTTGGGGGACAAGATCCGCACGCGTGTCGTGGTGCAGCCACCTAAGTTTGGCGGCCGAGCGTGTCCGAGTCTGCGCGACACGGGCCGGTGCGAGCCAGAGGACTGCGGCGTGAGCGCGTGGTCGGCGTTCGGCGCCTGCTGCGCGGCCTCAAAGACGCGAACGCGGTCGCGAAGTGTCGTCCGGAAGGCCCGGTACGGCGGCGACGCGTGTCCGGCGGCGCTCCAGCAAACGGAGCTCTGCACGCCGTCGGACTGCGTCGTCGGGGTCTGGAGCGCGTTCTCACCGTGTCAACCGCGGGCGGGAGGCGGTCCGCCACAGCAGAGCTTGGTTGCGCTCGTGCGGCGCCGCTTCCGTGAGGTGCTGCAAGCAGCGGACGGCGGGCGACCGTGTCCGACGCTGATCGACGAAGAGCGGTGCACGCCTGTGAGCTGCGCTGTCGGTCCCTGGACCGACTTTGGCGCGTGTGACGCTGCGACACGACGCCAGCAGCGGACGCGGGTGGTGGCTACAGACGCACAGTACGGTGGGAGAGCGTGTCCGCCGCTTGTCGACAGCCGGTGGTGCACTCCGCCGCCAGTGGACTGTGTCGTGGGCGATTGGGGCGAGTACGGTGCCTGCGACACGTACGCGAACCGGAAGACGCGCGTACGGGAGGTTCTACGACAGGCCGCCTTTGGAGGTCGGCGCTGTCCGTCGCTGGTGGACAAGACGGAGTGCGAACCTGACGTCGACTGCGTCGTGAGCCCGTGGAGCGACTTTGGCCCTTGCTCAAGCTCTCGCTTCAAGAAGCAGCGCACGCGGAGTGTCGTGACGCCACGTCGTGGACAAGGAGCGAAGTGTCCTCTCTTGAAGGACGAAGCGCGCTGCCGGCCCGTGGACTGCGAGGTCGGGTCCTGGTCGGTCTTCTCCGAGTGCAGCGTTGGGTCAACAACGACGCTGTCGAAGACGCGAACGCGGGAGGTCGTCCGAGCCGCCGATGGAGGGAAGCTGTGTCCAGCGCTCCGAGACGAGGTCCCGTGCGCGCTCGCTGTCGACTGCGCTGTGAGCCAGTGGGGCGACTACGCGGCTTGCGACGCCGACGCGAACTTGCGCACGCGGAAGCGGTCGATCCTCGTTGCGCCGGCGCAAGGCGGCCGGGCGTGTCCGCCGCTGACGAGCGCCGACAAGTGCGATGACCGTGACTGCGTCGTGAGTGGGTGGGGTCCGTACGCAGCGTGCGACACGTATTCGAACATCCGACAGCGCAGGCGCACTGTACTGTCACCAGCGACAGGCAACGGCCAAGCGTGCGGTGAGCTGACGCAGCGTGCGAGCTGCGAGGCTGTGAACTGTGGTGTCACGAAGTGGGGCGAGTGGTCCGAGTGCAGCGATGGGGCGGCTGCGACGACAACTCAGACACGGACGCGGGCCGTGCGCGTGGCCGCCTCGAACGGTGGCGAGCCGTGTCCATCGCTGACAGAGACGCGCAGCTGTCGACCCGAACACAAGTGCCTCGTCAGCGACTGGACCGCGTGGTCGCTGTGCGACGACACGACCCCCACTCGCTTCCGCACGCGCCAGATCACGCAGCAGCCGCCGGGGTACGACACGAGCGCGCCATCGTGTCCAGCGTTGCGCGAAGACGACGCGTGCAACGTGGTCGACTGCATCGTGTCTGGGTGGTCGAACTGGACCGAGTGCGCGCAGACGCCGCCGTTCACTCGGACGCGTGCACTCACAGTGCTGCAGCCAGCGCTTCGTGGCGGCTGCGACTGCCCCGTCGTCCTCTCGCAAGTCGAGCGGTGCGTGGAAACGCACTGCGAGCTCAGCGACTGGGGCGACTGGAGCGTCTGCACGCTGATGACGCCGACGACGACGCGGACACGCTCGGTAACGACGCCGCCTGCGTACGGCGGTGACGAGTGTCTGTGGCTCGAGGAAGAGCTCGCGTGCCCGCCACACGACTGCGTCATGTCCGAGTGGGGATCTTGGAGCGACTGCTCGGTGACGACACCGACGCAGACGCGCCAGCGCTCCGTTGTGCAGAACACGGTCCGTAACGGCACCGCGTGCGGCTCTACAAGCGAAGCGCGCGAGTGTCCGCCGGTCGCGTGCGTCGTCGGCGCGTGGGGGGACTGGGGCCAGTGCGACGCGAGCAGCCAGCTGAAGAACCGCAGCCGCGCTGTCGTTCAGGAACCGATTCGCAACGGCTCGGACTGCGACGAGCTGCTTGCGTTCGCACCGTGTGGCCCGGTCGACTGCGCCGTGGACGAGACGTGGTCCGACTGGTCTGCGTGTGACCCGACAACCGAGCGCAAGTACAAGCACCGCACCGTCGTCCAGGAGCCCAAGTACGACGGCAAGCAGTGCTGTGAGACACTACTCACAGCGCCGTGCGACCCGGTGAACTGTGTGCTGTCTGCGTGGGGCGAGTACGCTCCATGCAACGCGACGACTGGTACTCGAACGCGCACGCGGACAGTCGAGACGGAGCCGCGCTACAACGGCCTCGCGTGCGACGTGCTAGCGCAAGAGACAGCATGCGAGCCTGTGACGTGCACTGTCGGCGGCTGGGGCGACTGGAGCTCGTGTCTTAGCGACGACCCGGACCGGCGTCGCACGCGTGAGGTGACGTCGCATGCACGCTACGGCGGCGCGTGTCCGCACTCGCTCAACGAGAACGTCCCGTGCGAGCCAGTGAACTGTGATGTCGGCGAATGGGAGGACTGGACGCCGTGCGACGAGCGGACAGGGAACCGCACACGGACACGCGCTGTCGCCACGACGGCTCGTCACGGCGGCGCCGCGTGTCCTGCACTGGCAGAGTTTAAGCCGTGCGACCCAGTGGACTGCGTTGTCGGCGAGTGGAGCGAGTACGGAGCGTGCGACGAGCGAAGCTGGACGAAGAAGAAGATGCGGCCGGTCACGACCCCGGCCAAATACAACGGCGCTCCGTGCGACTCGGTCGAGAACGAGCTCGTGTGCGAGCCGGTGCACTGCGAGCTGTCGCCGTGGACGTCCTGGTCAGGCTGCAGCCACAACAGGGGCAAAAAGACGCGCACTCGGTCCGTCCTGGCGCTGGCCAAGTTCGGCGGGGACGCGTGTGGCGCCGTGAGCGAAGACGCCGCGTGCGACCCGGAGGACTGCGAGATGGAAAGCTGGAGCGAGTGGAGTCCGTGTAGCGCGAGCGACGCGTCAAAGGTGCGCACGCGCGCGGTGAAGCGACCGGCGCTGTACGGCGGCAAAGCCTGCGACGTGGCTCGCGAAGAAGTCCCCTGCGAGGCTGTGAACTGCGTCGTGACCGACTGGAAGGCCTGGTCCTCGTGCGACGCCAGTTGCGGCAAGAAGCGCCGAGTGCGAGAGATCACACAGCGACCGCTGCGTGGGGGCTCCGCCTGTCCAGCGCTCGAGGACCTCGCGGCATGCGACGCTGTCGACTGCGTCGTGGGCGAGTGGGTGACAGACTGGACGCTGTGTGACGCGTCCAGCGGCAAGCGGTTCCTGACGCGTCCAGTTCTCCAAGACGCACTCTACGGCGGCAGAGCGTGTCCCGACGCGACGAAGGCCAAGTCGTGTGAGCCAGTTGACTGCGATGTCAGCGAGTGGACGGTGTGGTCGAGCTGCGACAGCTCGTGCGGTCTCAAGACGCGCTCACGAGGGATCACGCAGGCGGATCTGTACGGTGGAGCAGAGTGTCCGGCGTTGACGGAGCGCACGGCATGCGACCCTGTCGCGTGTGCAGTGACCGACTGGTCCGAGTGGAGCGTCTGCAACGACAGCACACCCGCACAGGTCCGCTCGCGACAGATCACCCAGTCGCCGCTGTACAACGGCGTGTCGTGCCCGTCACTGACCGAGTCGAGGGCGTGTCCTCCAGTGGGCTGCGTCCTGGGGGAATGGCGGTCTTGGAGCAGCTACGACGCGTCCACTGGGGTCCGCACACGCACGCGTCCGACGCTCCAGCGTGCAGTTCGCGGTGGAAAAGATTGCGACGTGGACGCCGAGACGGAGCGCTCGTTGCCTGTGAACTGCAAGCTCTCTGACTGGAGCGCGTACGGACAGTGCAACAGCACGAGTGGGTTCAAGGCGCGGGCCCGCGACGTCGTCCAAGCGCCGCTCTACGGCGGCCTCGCGTGCCAGGAGCGCGAGCAGCTCGCACCGTGCGACCCCGTGTGCTGCGAGGTGAGCGCGTGGAGCGACTTTGGGAGCTGCAACGCCACAAGCGGCACGAAGAGCCGAACACGGGTCGTGCTGCAGCTGCCGCTGTTCAACGGCTTTACGTGTCCGACGCTTGTCGACGAGGCGGCGTGCGACCCTATCGACTGCGCTGTCGGCGGGTGGCAGGCGTGGTCGCTGTGCGATAGCGACGGCTCGAAGACGCGGTCGCGCTCCGTGGCCACGCCTGCCCAGTACGGCGGCAACGCGTGTCCGTCGCTGACAGAGTCCGGGTGGTGCGACCCGGTGGACTGCAAGCTCGGTCCTTGGAGCGCGTGGTCGTGCGACGCAACCACTGGGAAGAAGACGCGCACGCGGGAGAAGCTGGCAACGCCTTTGTATGGCGGCGCTCGCTGCGAAGGAGGCACGACGGACGTGGTGTCGTGCGACCCTGTGAACTGCGTCCTCGGTGACTGGGGGTCGTGGAGCACATGCAACGCGGCCACGAAAAAGAAGATGCGTACGCGGCCGGTGGTCGCTCCAGCGCAGTACGGCGGGCTGGAGTGTGTCGCCACGAAAGAGGAGGCGCTGTGCTCGACGCTGCCCGTTGCCTGCACTGTCAGCACGTGGTCGTCGTGGGCCAAGTGCAGGGACAAGAGCGGCTCGCGCTCGCGCTCCCGCTCCCGCACCGTCCTCGTCGATGCTGCGAACGGCGGCGCAGCGTGTCCAGCGCTCGCAGAGGAGAGCTCGTGCGCGTTTTTGCAGTGCCGCATGGGGGTTTGGAGCAGCTGGTCTGTCGGCTGCAACGACTACGGGCTCCAGACCCGCACACGCGCGATCCTGGATGACCCGTACACGCACATCTCGGTCTGTCCGATCACTGTCGACTCGCGCGAGTGCTTGTACTCGACTGCGACGAAGGACTACTACACCTCGTCCGCGTACGCGCTGCTCTCTGTCGAAGCCCAAGCGTTCGTGTAGGTTGGGCGCGGAGCGTCACGAGAGCTGAAAACTAACTGACTGCACGATGTCGTCGTCACCCAGGTCATCGGTCCTAGGTCGTGCGTTTGAAGAAGTTTGCATGGAACCGAATCAATTCCTTCAAGTTCAGTCCACAAGTGATGGCGTTCAATTTTCATCGTATTGGGACCGCCATTGATCACGCAGCCCCCAACTTTGCACCAGCGGAACTCACCACCACCGCCATGCGCTGGCTGTCGCCATCGAACTGGTTGCCCAGTGCGTTAGCAGCGTGCGTTCGGGTGGAAGCCTCCGCCGGTCAAGTCGAGAAATCGCAATGAGGTTGATGCCGAAAGCGCAAAGTGCGGAAAGAACAAAGTGCGGAAAACCCAACCTTGGAAAGCGCGGGAAAGTTTGCAAGCAGTCGGAACTCGCAGCGTTTTAATGGCAGTGTCTGGAAGGCTTCTCGTGAGACCCGCTTTGCGTTTAGATTGGACTGTACTTTATTAAGCGAATTGATTGATTCGGCAAAACTGGGCAACGCCACCTGAATCCTCCCAAACGCTCTCCTGCTGAGCCAATTGGTGTGCTTGATTGGCTTGGAACTTGTTGTGCGAATGAGCTCTTGTCGCGCTGAGCTCTAAGTGCGGAAAGTACGAAAGCTTTGTAGAAGTGACAAGCCCAAACTTGCAAAGAGTATTGAAAATTTTCATGTGACTCGCTTTTGCGCGTTTTGATTGGACTGTTCTCCTTGATTTGATTCAGCAATCAAATTTGAAATTGTGCACATTGATAAATCATACTGGTACTTGAAAGGGTGCACATTCATAACCTCTCGAATCTGACGGAGACGGAGACGACTCCGTCAGATTAGCGAATGAGTCGGAGATGGAGACAACTCCGACAGATCTGGAGTCGGAGACGACTCCATGTTTCTAATAGAAACGGATCGGCGCAAAGGATCTGGCTACCCTCAGTGTTTCTGTAAAAGTCGTTGAGCCGACCCTTCAACCTGACCAGAGCTCAATCCACACAAAAGTCGAGTGCCCTTGTGACTCGGTGATGACACGATTCAGAATACAAGAAGGGAGGGTCCCTCTCGCCATGAGCACCGCCCGATGGCCCCGGATCCCGATGGTTGTAACGTGCGTCGTGCTCGCAGGCCTCTGCCTCCTAGTTGCTGAGTTCGTGGTCGCCCCCGAGTCGCTCAAGCTCGTGCATCGCACCGCCGCCGCACGTGCCTTTTTCCTTCGCAGCTCGGCTCAACAGCCAACCGACGCCATCCACGAGCTGCTTACTAACGAGCGCATGGCGGGACCGGCAACTAGCAGCCTCGACCCGGTTCAGGTTCACGTGCTCTGGATCGGTGAGTTAGAGAACGCTCCAAAGGAGCTCGTGCAGTTCACACAGCAGGACTTCAACGTCACGGTGCACACGGACGTGGACGACATCCTCGACGGGTTCCACCCGTACGTGCGCAAAGCGTACGAGCTCGCGATCCCAGACGTGGTTGGCTTTGACTTTCTCAAGTTCCTCTTGCTCTACAAGTACGGCGGCTTCGTTGTCGACGCCGACACGACACCGCAGGTCCCAGCGTGGGCAATCAAGTTCCCGGCCGGCTGCACGGTGATCTTCGGCAAGGAGGCGCACATGCCGAAAGACTGGTTCACGAAGCCGCAGTACCGACAAGAAGGCGGGGCGACGTACCCGCTCATCCGGCCGTACCAGCTGCTGAACTGGGCAATGGCAGCGTCGACGCCACGCAACGACCACGTTCGTCGGTTGATTGAGATGTGCATGATGCGCTTCTTTGGGCTCCGCGACATGGAGTACAAGCTCATCCAGGACGTCGCCGGCTCAGGGCTCATGACCGACTACTTTGCGCTACTGCATGAGCGTGCAGGCCGGAGCTACTCGCGTGCGTTCGAGGACCCAGCGATTGTGCCGGTGGAAGGCGCGTGCATGGCCGACGAGCTGTTCACAGGCAAGTGGATCTTTCATCACTATCTCGGCAGCTGGAAGCTCCACGCACAGCAGCACGCAACGCGGCCGGATGCTCATGAGCCGGCGTTAGCTCGTGACGAGAGCGACGCCGGACTGCGTGAAAGAATGCGAGAGATTGAGGGGAAGGCGCGGTGAACCGCTCGCCGTCGGACTGAGCCACGCTTGCGTCGAGTCATTCACAATGTTACATACAACGGAGGGGAGGACGCGCGACAGCGTCTACAGTACGTCTACAGTCGACGTTGGTGGTGTCGGTACCACATCGCGTCGTTGCTCTCTTTCGAGCCAAAGAACTCGATGAGGAAGTCCATGGCGTCTTGGAACGACGGGAGCTCGGGCCTTGGCCGCTGAGACTGAGGCGCGTGTGCGGTCGCACTCGCGACGGCCAGCTCGCGGCGAGCGAGGTAGTGTTCGCTCCGAAACGCGTCCGGGTACGCGTACTCGATGCGGTTCGCGTCTGGGAACGCGAGCTCGCTGCCGGGTGCACGATGGTGCGCTGCTGGCGCGATTGGCGGCGAGTGCATCGCCTGACGCATGTACCCGTACGACTGGAAGCTGTCGGCTGAGGCTCGCGACTCAAAGTCTGTCGAACGTGCGAAGTCGTGCACGCCCCACCTCGGTCGGTGCTCGTCCGGGTCGTGGGGATGGGGGTGAAAGCCGAGCGGCTCTGAATACATGTCGGCACTGTCGACGGACGAGACAGAGGAGACAGTGGAGAGGCGCTCACTCTCAACCTCCCGGCAGAGACTCATCATGTTGTCGTCGATACGGTGCTCGGGTCGTAGCAGCTTCTTGCGCTCTTTGCGCAGTCCACGGAGCCGGCGCGCGACCTTTTCGTGGTACTTTTGTGCGTGGGTCTGTACCTGGCGCACGGAGCGCGAGCCGACGTGGTCAGCAATGTCCTTCCAGGGTCCGCCCGGGAAGAGCTGGAGCGCTTCGAGGTACCGGTCGTGTTCCTGCTGGGACCAGACGCCCTCCCCGACCGCGGGGGCGTCGCTCCGACTGCTCTCGGTGTCCATTATCCCATCAACCCCAAGCACAGGAGGAAACGCGAGACGTCGAGGGCTGGAGGGCTGGAGAATGAGCGCGAAGTGCGAGGGAATGAATGTGAGTGGGTGGGCGGGTGGTCTCTGGGCGGCGAAATTGCGACTGACTTCGTGAGGTCTTCAATCGCTTATGAGTGATTAGCGTGAAGATTGGCCACCCGCGGAGACCACACGAAAGCGGGCTGGCAGGCTTGTGCTTTGTGAGAAGATGGACTGGTGCTGAATGAATGTGTTGCGTGAAGGAGCGGAAGACGGCCGAATGGGATCAGCAGTCATCGCCGCCGCACGTTTGTAGAGGTTTGAGGTTCGGCGGTCTGAGTGGCCACAACTGCCATTCTGGGTATTCTGGGTAGCACGAGCTCAAATTCATTCACGCTGTAGACGAGTTGGAGCGAGAGATCGACACGCAAAGTACGGATCAAAGGTGGTGGTGCTACTCCTTGCTGCATAGTAGACGACTTCCAAGTCCAGCGAGCGTGAACAGCCTGGACGAGCGAGTGTGGATGCAGTGCAAGGCACACGGGCTGGGTTGGGACCGAGACTTCGCAGACCAACCCATGCAATGTAAATCGATCCGATCTTTAAATAAGTTAGATTTACTTTCACGTTGCAGAAGCACCTACACTTGATCATATAAAATAATATAACCGCTATTGCGATGGACATTGTGTTTGCAATTTATTAATAAGCGAATATTAAAACTGATATACTCTGTTATTTGATACTTTGCAAATGTGCAATTGTGGTTTGTATTACCGACCAAATTCTCTTGAAACCAATCCAAGAGCCGACTCGAGTCAGGTTCGAGATGCAATTATAAATACCAGGCTAAAATTGAGTGCAGCCACATTACCACGATCACCCATTTCAGTTATCTGAATGGGCGCCTTCCAAAACTTATATAAACCGAAGATCTATGTGCGATTCTATGTGAAGAAATAAACCCAAAGTATGCAGTGGGATTCGCGATGCGCATCAGATTCGCAAAAATTTGCTCCCCACAACGTGCATACTTGCCAGACATACCAGTCGACTAAGAGTTGATTGGCGCACGCGCTACCCCCTTCACCACCCCCTGTCGCGGCATGGACGCTGACGACGGCGTTCTCGTAGCTGCTGTGGTCGCGCACGCGCGGCACGCGGACCGCCGGCACTTGCTGCGGCGCATAGTGCTTCTCATTGTGCCATCGGAGCAGCGGCGCATGCGCAGAGCACGGCACTACCTTACAGCGTCGTGCCTCAGCGACCTTCCTACTCCACATGGGCAGGCGTGTACAGCAACGGCTCCGACAACAATACGATCAACGTGACCAGCTTGACACGGTACTGAAAGAGCATGTACACATACTATGCCAACATGCCAAACGCGTCTAACTATGCCGGGTCTGTCATGCGTGTTGCTTTGTAGTCTTGCGTTAAACGCTTTGCTAGTGCGCTTTGCGCAGCACTTCGAGATCCACCAGCCACGCAGCAATGGCGGACGGCCGCCAAAACTGCGACACCACCACCACGCGTTGGCGCTTGTTCTCCAGTTCGATGTTGGCTCTATGGGGTAGAGCACGCTTTATCAGGTCTTCGGTGTTCCCCCCCGCTACGCTCACGCGGTACTTGAACGCTGGTGAGCAAGCTCTCTCGCACGCTCTTTTGGAGACGCACGAGGCTCGAATTTCGTGGCCGTCGCCACCACGGCAAGCAGAGATGGCGAGGTGAATTGAGCGTACGGAGTCACTGCTGCCGAGAGTTTGGGGGTTTATTGACGGCAAAAGCTACAGAATGGTGCAGACTCGGGGTCCAGACCAGCAGAACGCTTGCTACAACGGTTGGCTACACGGGGCCTTTGTAACGGGAACTCTGTGCTTTGCTGCTGATGGTACCATCGTCTGGGCAAAACACAATTGCCCAGGAAGCTGGAACTCGAGCGACACGTCGCTCGAGTTCCGCGAGAAGCTACTTGACCCCCAACTCTGCCCAGATCAGAGCCTCGTGGTCGTGTCCGACTCCGCGTTCCCGTCCAGCGCGACAATGACTGGTCGTATACTCACTCCGCTCAAAGACGGCGATATCGACAGGATCCGCCCCTCTCTTCGGCGAGCTGCGACGGCACGACACAATGTGATCATCTCTATCCGACAAGCTGCAGAATGGGGTGTCGGATCCATTGAGAAGGTGTACAGACGACTGAGCCTTCCTCTCCCAGCAGACCAACAGAAAAGAGTGATGCTGCTGGGGAACTTCTTCCGTCTCGCGAACTATCGCGTACGCGTAGTAGGCATTAGGCAGATCCGTACAACATTCATGTACGC
>JAASFJ010000939.1:0-13822 GCA_023333755.1 Globisporangium uncinulatum
ACTTCATCTTGTGGGCGGGAGCGGCCATTTTGCGAGCGAGGACAACCCGTGAGACTTGTGGCCTTGAGGAGATCTTTGTGAATGAAGAGTGACTGGTGAGCAAAAGCGAAAAGCAAGCAAGCTTGACGACTTGAACAACAGTGAGTGATGAAGAGGCAGCCATTTCCTCAAACGTGCGATGTGATTCGCGTTAAAACTTACAAAGAGCAAGTCAGCACTACGAAAGTGAAGTGTCAACAGACACATCGTTTACTCAACGTTGAGAAAACGCACCAATCAACAATCTGAGTCAGTGAACTGTGACTGTTACATAAACAGCAATAAAATTAGAAGTACTGATTATGATGAATAAAATATAAGGATTGGGAAACAAAATTTTATCATTTACCGGTATTACCGGTATGTGTAGTACCGTAGGTTTATCTGAATTACCAGTTACTTTAGATACATGACTTCAAATTACAGCGACGCAAGGTGTGAGAGTCGGCGCGATCAAGGTGATCGCGCGGACTCTCTCATTCTGCGTCTACCGTCTATGCCCAAGACGCCCCCACTGATTATCCCCATGCCACGCTAAGTCTACAACCGAGGCAAAAAAATCGTGTATTAGTAGCGGCACGTCCATGGCTAGCAGCGAAACGAGGCCGCCTCACGCTCTCGTTCACTGCCGCGGCGTTGCGAGCAACAGCCGGTACTTGAAGCCACTCTCGAGCGCGTGCACGTGCAGCCCGGCAGTCTCCACCACTTGCCGCAGGCCGCCAGCGTGGGTCCACTCGAAGGCGCGGCCGTCGTCCGTGACGAACGAGCTGCTGTCGACGCCCTTGCCGATACGCTGGATCGCCTTGGCGGCCACGAGCGCCTCGTCTGTGATCTGAAACGGCGTCGCGTGCATAGCCGACGCCAAGTGCACGAGCGTGTCCTGCTGCTCCTGCCGTCCCGACGGCGTGCGGCCCACGATCCAGATCTTGTCATCAGCTGTGTGCGGAAAGCGATGCAAAGAGCCAGAATGGGAGTGTTGGTAATGCACTTATCCTTCCATCCAGAATAATAGTGAAAAAAGCAACGCCCACACACACTCAGCTTCACTCTCGCAGTCAGTACCTGTGAGAAAGCTCGTGTGGAAGTGGCTGCACTGGAGCAGCGTCACAGCGTCGCTCGTGCGCACGAGCCGCGGGACGACCTGGTCACCGCCGTCGCCGCTCGCGTCGTTCGTGCCCTGGAGGCTGAGCAGCTTGCCCCAGACAAAGAGCTCGCCGTCGTGCGTGCGCGCGCTCGAGTGGTTAAAGCCCGCGCTTACAGCCGCGACGCGCTTGCCCTTGAGCGCAATGAGCTCCTGCGGCGCCTTGACGTTGGCTGTGCCGAAGCCCAGCTGACCGCGCTCGCCCTTGCCCCACGTAAACACAGCACCGCTCTTTGTGACTGCGAGTGCATGCTGGTAGCCTGCTGCCACGTCAACGACGTCGTCGCCGTCGAGTGCGACGAGCACAGGCTCCGGTTCGTTCACGCCTTCGCGGTCGTTCCCACACTGACCGAACGTGTTCGCGCCGAACGCAAACACCTTCCCACTCTCTGCGAGCACGAGCGTGAGCGCCGCTGAGCACACGAGCTTACGCGCGCGCTCGCCTGCGGGTAGAGGCACGCGAATTGGCCACAGTGTGTCGATGCCGCGACGGCGCGTGAACTCGTTCATCCACACGAGCAGCCACGGCGCTATGCGCTGGATGTTCGTAGAGCGGATCACGTCGCGGAACGACAGCGCGCGCCCAAACACGAACGCGTCGCCTTCAGACGACACGAAGCCTGCATGCGCCCACCCTGCCGAGAGCTGCGTTGCACCGAAGGCCGCTGGTTCTTCGAGCGCCGATGGTTGCGCCACGTCGGTGTACGCTCCAGTGCCGAGCGCACCGAGGAAGCCCTCGCCGTACGAGTACACGCGTGCAGTCGCAGTTGAAGTGGCTGCTGCCTGCGTGCTTAGCATGCGGCCGCGCAGACGAGTCGCGAGAGTCATGACCGAGACTCTGGGTGGCGGACGCAGCTTCGTTTTCGGACAATACTCAACAGGGAAACTCGCAATAGTGATAAAAAGAAGTTGATATAGTACGTATCTACATTGAGGTGGAACACATGGCACAATGCACACTCGACAGTGACGCACAAGGGAGTTGTTGATATAAGTTACTTGAGCGAACGAGTGGTCGACTGCTCGGTCCTCGCCTCGTCATAAAGCCGGACGGAAGGAGCTGTGTACGGCGAAAGAACTCGATTCGATTCGATCCGGACGCTGCGAGTGACGACCAACCGAGCAGACGCTGACGCTGGCTGGAAAGACGAGTGACCCCCTCTTTCGCTTCCCTTCCCTTCCTTTCCTTCCTTCCCGATGAACGTGCGAGCTACTCGAGCTCCTGGTTGCAGAGCGGGCAGGACGGCAAGCGCTGCAGGTTCACCGACGAGAACGCCCACTTGTCGAGGCACTCGACGTGGAACTCGTGCTTGCACGCGCGCAGGAGCCGGAGCAAATCCCCCGACTGGTACTCTTCGCAGCAGATGCAGCACGTGTCGTTGTTCGACGGCCCACCACGGAACGCCACGAGCAGCTCCACGAGCTCGCGCCGCTCAACGCACTGCGCGGACGCGACGTCGCGGCGCCGCAGCCGCTCTTTAAGTTCTGCAATCGGCGCGTCCTGGAGCTCCGCAGGCGAACGGTACTCTTCCATCGGCATCACTTGGATCATGCGCATCACCTTGTTAAAGTTCTCGGAGCTCGTCGCGTCCGCGCGCTCCGTCGCCTGTGCGGCCGCGGCTGTGCGCGCAGCGACGTCCGCGTCCGCTTGCGCCTGTGCGCGCGCCTGCGCCTCCCGTGCGAGCGCGAGCCAGCCGCCGAGCTGCTCCCGCTGACTGCGCAGCGCTGTGATGGCGCGGATGAAGCGCGCGCTCTTCCAGCCGACAAAGAGCGCGAGCGCGACCACGCAGAGCACAACCAAGCGGCCCGCTTGCGCGCTCTCGTCGTCGCTGCCGGCGCTCGACTGCAGCAGCGGCACGACCACCTGCGCGAACAGCAGGAGGAGAACCATCCACGGGTTGTCGGACGCATTGATCATGACAAACATGGCTGGATGGGAAGTGGGGGGAGGTCTCGCTCGCTCTCTCGAGCTGTAATGGAGGTCTTGCTTGTCTTGCGAGTGTGTGTACTGGGGCGAAAGACAGTGTGTCGAAACTTCCGTGACGCGATTCTAAAAATGTGTACCGTGCCGGCGTTTTCTAAACGGCCACACAGATTTTTCACCTCGCTCATCAAATTCAAGCTCGAACTTCGGCGTGTTCGGGATCGAGGTGGCAGCGTATCCAACTTGTATACCTTCATGAGCGCACCGGCGCTCATCCCACCGTTCCGCTTCAGCACAGTGCAGCAGGGTCTCTACCGCGGCGCGTACCCGACGCTTAAGAACTTTCGCTTCCTGCAGCGCTTGCGGCTGCGGAGCATCGTGTCGGTGACGCCCGAGCCGCCGACTGCGGACCTCGTAGCGTTCTGTGCCGCCGAGAGTATCGCGCTGCACCACTTCTACGCCGAGAAGTTCACGTCCGACAATGTCACCGTCTCGCCTGCGACTGTGAGTCAAATCCTGCAGCTGCTCGTGAAGCAGGAGCACCTGCCGCTCTACCTGCACTGCCTCGACGGCGCCAACGTCACGGGCATCATCGTCATGGTGCTGCGCAAACTGCAGAACTGGACCAAAGTTGCCACCCTTTCCGAGTTCTGCAGGTGTGTATGTGTGTGTGTTTCTAATGCTGAATGTACCGGTTCTTTACCGGTTGGCTGGCTGTTTGAGTATATGTGGAGCGTGAGGGAGTGACGTCATTCTCGTGCAGGTTCACGCGCGACCATGGGATCGAGAAGGACGAGTCCGAGTACCTCGCAGCGTTCTCCGAGGAGGTTGTTGTGACAGCAGACGTGCCCAAGTGGCTCTGGAACGGCCTCCGGATCCTCAAGCACCCGACCATGATCATCCACCAGCCCGACCTCGAGCTTGCCGTCGCGACCTACACCGACGGCCCAGGCGGCACCGCAAGGTACTGACTACTAACACATGCACATGTGCTATAGCTTTGTTGCGTTGTCTGGTGCGGAGATGATGGGCGGTGTCTCAGAGTTCACTGACAACGGGGCGTTTGGACGATGACTGGTTGGTAATAGCTCGTCACTCTCCAAGTGGGAGACTGAAGTGGAGAAGACAGAAGCAATCATCCGGCAGTTTGACGAAGCGAGTCGCTCACGGGCGATCCTTGATGCAGGCGATGGGCTGGACGAAGCGCACCCGATGGTCCTCGAAGACGCGCTGCTCGACATGCCGATCCCCCGCTCGTTGGACGCGCTCGACCTCGCAGGCATGTGAGGAGTGGGAAGTTTCGTAATACAAAAATGTACACTGGAGGATGCAGAATCGACACCTCAGTGTGTGTGTGCTGGTGGAAGGGATCCGGCTCCTGGACCAGCACGAGCCCTCTCACGCACTCTTATAAACTCGGCCGACCAGTTTCGCGCGTGTGAGTGACCAAAAGACGCCACTTTGGCGGGAACTTTTGCCTCTCAAAATGGCTGCACACTCACAGTTCTGAACTCGCACACTTTCACACTTTGGAGTGGTCTGAGTCTGAACTCGGGAAGATGAGCTCCGAGGTGCAGGAGGACGCCAAGGCGCTGAATGCGCGCGAGCTCTTCGTGTTCGCAGCGCAGAAAGCGGGCATGGGCGACGTCGACCGCGCGCGCGTGCAGCAGGTCGTGCTCGATATGTCCAAAGACTCGCAGTTCCTGCGCAACTCGGTGCGCCAGAACGACAAAGTGGACGCCAAGATCGCCGCCATGCAGCGCCAGCTCGCGACGCTCTCGGGCGCTCGACGCGACACGCTCCAGCGCCGCGTGGACACTGCGGTCGCACAGCTCGAAGCAGCACGCGACCTCTCGCGCACACTCGTGGTCGTGGACATGGACATGTTCTACGCGGCCGTCGAGATGCGGGACGACCCGACTCTCCGCGATGTCCCGCTCGCGGTCGGCGGCCTCAACATGATCGCTACGGCCAACTACATTGCGCGCCGGTTCGGCGTCCGCGCGGCAATGCCGGGCTTCATTGGCCGCGAGCTCTGCCCTGCGCTCGTGTTTGTGCGGCCGAACTTTGCCAAGTACGAGGCCGTTGCGACACAGATCCGTGCCGTCTTTGCCGAGTACGACCCGCACTTTGCCGCCTGTAGCCTCGACGAAGCCGTGCTCGACATCACAGAGTACATGGAGGAGCACTGGAGTAGGTACAACTGCCGAGCTGAGTCGACAGAGGACGATGACAGTAAACAGGACGACGAGAGCGAGCAGCTGGCCGGCAACGACCGCGTCCGCGTCCACATGGCTGGAGCAATCGTCGCCGAGATCCGCCACAAGATCTTCCTCCAGACGGAACTCACTGCGAGCGCTGGCGTCGCTGCCAACACCATGCTGGCAAAGGTGCGTACAGCTGCGTCTGGAGATGGTCGTCTGTGTTTCAGATAGGAGAGAGAGAGTGCGTCTGGGCTGAGCTGCTCACGTGTCGCCCCTCCTGATACTCAGATCGCGTCCGACATAAACAAGCCAAACGGACAGTTTGTGCTGCCGTTCACGCGCGCGAGCGTCGTGTCGTTCATCCAGCGCCAGCCCGTGCGCAAGATCGGCGGCATTGGCAAAGTGATGGAGAAGATCCTCGCTGCCGTCGGTGTGACCACAGGCGCTGACCTCTTTGCGCACCGAGTCGAGCTCGTCCACGTCTTCTCGGACAAGACTGCGCCGTGGCTCCTCCGCACAAGCCTCGGGATCGAAGAAGCGCGCGAGTCGACTGGCCGCAAGAGCTTTAGCCGCGAGCGCACGTTCGCGAACCTGAGTGAGCCAGCGGCGCTCGAGCTTATGTGCCGCAAAGTGTGCGGGTACCTCGCTGCGGACCTGCAGGAAGCTGGCGTCGGCTGCCACACGCTCACGCTCAAGCTCAAGAGCGCGGACTTCTCGGTGCGCCAGCGCTCCGTCTCGTTCGCAACGCTCCTCAAGTCCGAGGACGACTTGGCGGTAAACGCGCTCGCGGTCTTGCACAAGGAGCTGCCGCTCACGCTCCGGCTGCTCGGTGTGCGTGCGTCAGGGCTCGTGACGCTCTCGGAAGAGGCGACTACGAGCAGCAAACAAAGGCAGTTGGACATTGATCGCTTCGCTACTGCTGGGTCAACAAAGGCTGTGGGGGCTTCTGCTTCTGCTCGAGATGCTGGGAGTGACGGCAGAGGAGATGAGGACCTGTCCGATTCCAGAGTGGTGGTGGCTGAGGACGACACGGAGCCAACAGCACAGCTGGACGCACGCAAGGCGAGACGGAAGCGAGACGGCACCTCCATCGCAGGCTTCGTGGCCATGTTCGCGAAGGACACGACGTCCGACATTGTCGCGACGATGCTGGAGACGAGTACTGTCGGTGTCCCCGACCTGGACGCCGACAGTAATATGTCTGTCAGCTCTGTTGCCGAAGACGCGCACTTTGACGACGCGAGCTTCCAGGCATGTCCGATCTGCGGCAAGCTCATCAACGTGAGCAACGCGATCGCAATCAACTCACACGTGGACGCGTGCATCCACAAGCAGACGCGGAGAGCTGCCACTGGCTCGGTCCGCGTGCGGACAAGCAGCGGGTCGAGTCGGAAGCGTGGCGCAGTCCGCGCTTCGTCACATGGCGGCCGCCAGCGCAGCGACTTGTACGTCCCGAACGTGGCGGCAGCGGCGTGCTTCCAGCCGTGTCCAGTCTGCGGCGAGCTCATCAATGCGAGCAGCAGCCAGCTCGTGAACACGCACATCGACGCGTGTGTGCTGACGCCGCTGTCGCAGCCGACGCCAGAGTCTCCGACTGCAGCTGTGCGAGCAGCCACTTTAGAGTCGGAGAGCGAGAGCAGGTGCCCGATCTGCAGCGTGCCGGTCGATGCGAGCAACAGCGTTGCGGTCAACAAGCACATTGACGCGTGCGTCGCGAGGCAATCACGAGAGGAGAACGGGAGGACGGCTGGTGCGTTGCATCCGCACGCCGCTGGATCGATCACAAGAGGCTCAGAGCGTGGCTCGAAGCGCAGGAGGCGGGGTGGTGAAGCAGGTGGAGGGCAGCAGCAGCACTCGATCCATTCGTTCTTCGCCTCTGGTGGCACATAAGTGGTCAAATGAGAAAGAGACGAAGTGGAAGTGGGAGATGACATGCATAGGATGGTGGCGGGTGGCGTTGCTGACGTGGTTATTGTGGATGGCTGAAGCAGCACGTCCTGTGATCTTCACGGTCACCAACGACCTGAGACCAAGACGAGGTGAATTGCACATCAAAAGTGGTCGTTTATTCTAATGAAAAGTATCTTCCTTCTCAACTAATCAAACGCGAGCTAGCGACCTGGTGAGCGTACGAAACGCATCGCAGACGCAGCAACGCGGGAGGGGGGACAGCAACGGAGCTCCGCTCTATACGAAGACAAGCCGCAACGTCCGAGGCACACTACAGTGGCAGCAGCTGCTTACTCTTCGTCGCTGTCGCTGAAGTACTCGCCACGGGCCTCGGCCTCCTTCTTGGCTTTCTGCTTGGCCTTGATCTCCTTGCGCGTGAGCTTTCGCTTGATCTTGGTCTTCGTCACGTTGCCGAACGCGTCCGTCGTCTCCTCCTCGTCCTTCTGCTCAATCTTCGTCTTATCCTCCGGCACTTGGCCGTCGATCGCCAAGAAACCATTGTCAATGTTCCACGTCTCCTGGCACAGCGCCGACGTGAACTCGTTGTGGTGCGAGATCATCACGACACCGCCGTTGAACTCGTTGATCGCCGCTGCGAGCGCACCGAGCGAGTCGCGGTCGAGGTAGTTCGTTGGCTCGTCGAGCACGAGAATGTGCGGGTTCAGCCACATGGCCGCACCGAGCACGACCTTGACCTTCTGGCCGCCCGAGAGACCGCGCATGCGCGAGTGGGTCGCAAACTCCGCACCGAGACCAAAGTTGTCCATGTGCTTCTGCACTGCGAGCGCCGTCACGGGCCGCGCCTGGAGGTTCGCACGCGCAGCTTCACGGTCGTCCGCGATCTGGAGGAGCTTGTCCCAGCCCCACTTCTCGAGCTTCTCACGCGGGATCCACGCATTGTCCTCGACCGAGCACTTCTCCCACTTGATCTCGTACTCGAACGTCTTCTTGAACTTGCGACGCGACACAATCTCCTCCATCACACGCTTCTCGCCCTCCCAGTTCACTGGCTTCTTGAAGTGCAGCTTCTCTTCCGCCGACAGCTTCCGCGTCTCTTTCGCGAGCAGCTCCTTGTCCTCGCCCGATTGGAACCGCCACTGGATGTACTGGTTCGCCGTAATGTCGAGGTGCTCTTCAATGTGGTGGAACGCGTGCTGCGCCACGTACGCAAAGCGCATCGCCGGGTGCTTCCACACCTGGCCGCTCGTCGGCTCCACTTCACCCGTCAGCATCTTGATCATCGTCGACTTGCCAGCACCGTTCGGGCCGAGCACCGCGATACGCGACGACAGCGCACACGTGACCGAGATGTTGTTGATCGACGGCTTCGGGCGACCTGGGTACGTGTACGAGCAGTTCGTGAGCCGAATGATCGGCTTGCCCTTGTTCTTAATGTCCGCGAGGAACCCTGGCTCGGGGAACGTGAACTTGAACGTCGCAGCTTCGAGCTCGTAGTACGCCTTCGCCTCCGGCTTCACTTCGACAAACTTCGAGAGGTTGCCCTTGTAGATCTTGAGCTTGCGGTTCTCGTAGTGGATAATGTTCGTGCACACGTTGTCGAGGAACCCCGAGTCGTGCGACACCATGATCGACGTCACGCCCTTGTCGTGGAGCGAGTTGAGGTAGCTCTCGAGCCACGCAACGTTCTTCACGTCGAGGTGGTTCGTCGGCTCGTCGAGCAGGAGAATGTCCGCCTTTTGGAGCATCGCACGCGCGAGCTCGAGCTTCATCTTCCAGCCGCCCGAGAGCGAACCGACGGCCTGCGCCTGCATCTCGGCCGTGAAGCCGACGCTCGCGAGCGTGTCGACAATCTCCTGGCGAGGCGACGCCTTGAGCTCTTCGTCGAGGCAGATAAAGTCAACGACCGACAGGTCGGCCTCTTCGGCCTGGAGGTTGTGCTCGACAAAGATCGTCTTAAGCTCGTCCTTCTTTGGGAAACCCTCGAGCTGGCCGTTCGCAATCGCGCGCATGAGCGTCGACTTGCCGCAGCCGTTCGGGCCACAGAGACCGTAACGATGGCCGCGCTTGAGACGCAGACGCGCATTGTTCAGCAGAATCATACCACCGTACGCAAGCGAGAACTCGCAGTTGCACAGGTCCGGCTTGCCTTCGTCGCAGTCAATGTCTTCAATGATGATCGCCTTGTTCTCCTTGAAGCACCGGTCACGGATCACGACCGCGACCTCCTTCCACTCGTCGCCCTTGACAAAGCTCTTGAAGTACGTGCTAATGTTCTGGTTGAACGTCGTCTGCGAGAAGCTGCGTGCGACAACGAGGAAGTAGCAAATGCCAGCCACGTAGTTCTGCGTGAACTCGTCAATGCCCGCCTTCTTCACCTTGGCGTCCTCTGCGACCGACGTCTTGATGATCTTGAGAATGTTCTCGTAGTCGACCTTGAGCTCGTCCTCCGACATCATCTCGACAGAGCCACCGGCAATAAAGAGTGTGCTGTGGGCGCGCGTCGCGACTTCACGGCACTCGGGGTCCGCGACCGTGTCAATGATCTTCTGGAGACCAGGGAGAAGCTTCGGCATGAACAGCTGCGCCTCAGCCGGGTCGTCCATGAGCTTGCACATGTTGTCGACAATGACAGCAGCCTGGCGCTTCACGGCCGTCTTGCCTTCCGCAAGCGCGCGCTTCAGCAGCGGCTCCATGATAGCGAGCGCCGGTGCCTCCACAGTCTTCACGAATGTCGTCGACGCGAGCTTGTGCGTGCACTCAGCGACCTCCGTCGGGTTCGCCAGGCACGACACGAGCGCCGGGATGAACGGCTCAATGTCGGCGTTGCCCACGACGTGGCACACCTTCACAAGCGTTTCCTTCGCCGCGACCTTCACCTCCTTGCGTGTGTCCCACATGCAGTCCGTGATCACAGGGATGATGTCCGGCAGGCACCGGCCGACCTGGTACGGCGCGACGGTCGAGAGCTCGGCGATGAGGTCGAGCGCGATCTTCTTCGTCTGCCACTTCTTCGTGCGCTCGAGGCCCGCGAAGAGCGTCGGGAGCACACGGATCGTGTAGTTCTTGTTCACCGACGAGATAATCGTGAGCGCGGCCTCCTCCGACACCGAGCGCACAGCCGGCTTCTTGTCCGCAAACAGGTCCAGCAGGTCGAGGAGCAGCGGCGCAATGTACGCCTCCGTGCGCTCCGCGTACTTCTGCATGAGGTCGTCGATCACGTAGCACGCGACCACACGCGCGTCCGTGTCCGTGCCGACGAGCACGTCGTGCAGCTGCACCGACACGACGCCGAGGTCGATCGACGCATCCGAGTTCACGAGCTCCGAGATCTTCTCGGCCGCGACCTTCTGCTGCTCCACGTCCGTGACCTTGACCGCCTGCGCAAGCGCCTCCGTGAAGTGCTTGCTCTTGTCGATCGCGAGCTTGCTGATGCCTTCGGCGGGCGAGTACGGAGCCATAGTGTCAGTCGTGCGCGTGCGGACGGACGGACGGCGGGGAAAGGAAAGGGGGAGGGAGTGGCTGGGGACTCGGGCGGCGACGAAGGCGGGGCGCTCGGATCGGAGGAAATTCCGAAATGACGAGTGGGTGGCTGTGGTGGCGGGCGGCAGCAGGGCAGGTGGGGGTGAGTGAGCGCCAACCAAACAGCCGGCCAAGTTTGAGGTTGGTTGGCTCGGAAAGGAGCCAGCCACCAGCCACGCACCTCAGTCAGCCAGTCAGCGGAGCGAGAGGACGCGTGTGGCTGGCTGGCTGGGAGAGAGGGGAGAGTTTTCGGTTTCAAACAGAAACCGAAAAATATCGGGGGGTATTTTTGGATGCTGTGCATGACTAAAACCAGTCTTTTATAATTACGCAGAAAGTTTTTGCTAGTATTTTACAAGCGAAAGTTTTGTCGTGTTTCACGGTGTTTCTCATGTGGGAAAGGGGGAGTGCGAATCCACCGAGCTTGTGCTCTGCTTACTTTCTCATGTACACCCGGAGAAGGAATCTCGCATGTCTCGTGTGGATTCGATAATCCACGACTGGACGAACAGCTTTTAACTGCGAAAGGGTTTATTATGTGCTGGAGTTTTGCAGACCCAGTTTTGTCAGGCTCACTTTTGGTGATTGATGTATGAACCATTGTTGGCAACAAGTTGTTGCTATTGTTTCCCAAGTTTTGGTCGTTCTCTCAACTGTACACCATGGAGCAGTAGGCTTCAAACAAATTTTGCAAATTCGCAATTCGTCGACAGCATCAACAGATTTTATGGAATTGTGTGTTTCTGAAGAAGAGAGAGGGCTCCGGACTCAGATGGATCACGAACGAATGGACAAGAGTCGCGACCCATCTGAGTCCATAGGATGAAGGTTAATGTTTCACACCTTTCAAGGAAGTCTTGCGCTCCTTGCTTCATTTCATACACGCCAACAAAAGCGGCTTTGATACACTTTCGCCCCAAACTCTTGCACAAACACAGTGCTCGCCTCGCAAAAGCTTTGCTTCAGCTTGTTTTCAGCGATTTGTTGAAATATTCTCTCAAGTTTCTGCCCCTCCTCATTTCAAAAAGGAGCAAAACTTGAGAAAATATTTCATTTCAGTATCTTTCGAGAAAAATTCCTTCTTTCACACCTAACCCTGGAAATTTCTTTTTTGGAGAATACTCGCGAAATTCGAGATTCGCATGTTGCAAAAAAGAAATGTTCGCCAAATAAAACGAAATTCGACACCGGAATACAACGGCCCAACATACATGCATGTCACCACAAGCTGCGGAGCTTATGGCTACTTTCTCTTGTCCTCGCTTCGCGTGTTCACAATACTGTACTCTCTCTGCGGCATTGTAAACTGGGCAGCTTGGACGGAGTTTCGCGAAGTGAGAATACACGCATGATCCCAGCGTTTATCAAGCATTGGCTTCAAGTTGCGATTTTGCGTTCAGAAACCCGTTGAAAAACGACAGAGATGCGATGGTACTCTGTGCTTTGCTTTTGTCACTCAACCTTCAAATAAGGTGTGCTGGTGTTGCTCGCAGACGCATTCGCAGCAGCGAGCAACTAGAGCTCCTCTTGGGCTTGCCAACTACGATACTTTATCTTACCGTTTGGAAAAGAGAAATGTTTCACAATTCTACAACACAGTAAACTACTGTCACCATCAAACAACAAACACACAACATCAAATGGCTTCAAAGTAAAAAGTCAGCAAGAGACAAGTCGACGACTTTGACTTGCGACGACGGTTGGTTGGCAAAGATCTAGCTTAAGGCAAACACTTGCATTTTGTATGCCGTCGTCTCTCTTTCCAGCGTTTCGCACGAAACCCAGCACCCTGTCGCTCCAATAGACAAGCAGTTTTGCTCGCATGCGAGATGAACTGGCGCTCTCTTCAGCCTGTTCGGTTCGGTGCAAATTGGCTGGTCGGTGCTGTTTGCTGCGGTGTTTCTGGGAGTGTTCCTGATGTTCCTTGCAGTCATGGCTGAGTGGGGTGCCAGGTCGCTTTCTCGGAGAAGCACGAGGAGAACGAACTGCGTGCAGTGTTGAGAGCAACTATTGTAGTGTACTACTACAGCACTGTAGTGTGTGTGTATGAAAAGGAAGAATCCTGCGAATGCTTGTCACCAACACAGACCACAAGGCAGCCCGGCTTGGCTAGCCTCACGTTCTCACGTGCCGATGCCTTGACACTGTACATACCGTCAGCTTAAGAAGAGGGAGTCGAATTTCGCCACCATTGCACCCTGCGGCCACTCGAGCATATGCACCCACTCGTGGTTATTGTTGCTGGTGCGGAGTTCGTCAAGGACGTCTATGAGCAAGCAGCCGATCGACTGGTCGGACCAAAGTTTCTGCTGCTCCTTCTCCGCTCGCGCCGCGCTTGTGCGTTCGTGTGGTTACCGCCGTGGGAGCTCGAAGAGTAAGCACAGCCATGTGCACGTTCTTCGCCCCTCGTCTCCTCTTGCCCCGTGTGCACACGGACGAGCCGGTGAGCAGCTCCGCGCCGGTCACTTGTCCAAGCGTCCCCTCCCAGCACAGCGTCTGCAGGCTGACTCACAGCCTGATACAGTACCCAAACCCAGCCAATCAGTGCGCCAGAGACATGGCTGCGTTGATTGCTTCTGGCTGCAGCTGTGTTGTCGTCGGTTGTTGCTGCTCAGCCTGCCGCATCAGCTGAAATACCCCCCTTCTGCACACTCCACACTGAGACTGTTCGTCACCGCTCGTTCGCTGAGATAACGCAGCCTGCTGTCTGCTTGTTGGCGTCGAGCGTCGCCATCTGCTGCTTCGGTACCGCCTCAGGAAGGAAACCCAGAAGACGGCGAGAGAAACGGCGTCGGCAGCGGCCACTCACAGTTGCTCTCTCGCTCTCGCTCTCTTGACTCCATTTGCCGCGACTTGCCACCAGTCGCGTAATTGCTCAGCAAGCAACACGCGACCTCGCCACAGATCTCGACTGAGCTGCACCACGACCAAGGAAGACACGAACGCCGCTTCTCGCCATGCACAGCCGCCCACTCGCCACCCCAGATCTTGAGCAGAAGTGAAGACGCTAGATCACCAGCAGCTTCTTCAGCACCTCACTCTCGTCCAGTTTGAACGCCTCACCATTGCTTCTTCTTCTTCTCT
>JAASFJ010000940.1:0-13793 GCA_023333755.1 Globisporangium uncinulatum
ATGTGGCGGGTAGATCGAGCGCGCAGTGTAGTGGCCACTACGCGTCATAGGTGGGCATGGGTCGTAGGAGAGAGGTGAGTGAGGACGCTACATGGCAAGCGGCTCAGATCGTATGTAGAGCGTCGAGTAAGTGTAAATGCATCATATCTGGATGCGTGCTGGTCTCCTCGGGGCGTGCCCACGTGGTGGCAAGAGCTCGTGTGTTCTTATGTACTCATTTTGAAATCCACGCGATGCAAAACATTTACTCGTATATCTAAAATAATACGGTATTTGTAGAGTTTTTAGCGTATATGGAAGGTTTTACTAGAAAAAACCTGTGCCCACCAACGTCAACACGGTGCACGCGAGAGCGCGGCATGCGACCGATATTGCGGCTTTGAAGCAACCAAAGGTAACGGTAGAATCGGGAGATGGCGAACAATCCAAACATATTTGATATCATGCGCTAGTTCGCTCTAGCGGATTTCAAGATTTTGACAGCACCTACCTGAATTGGTTAAATCTGGTGTACTTGAGTCAGAGAACCAGTGTTAATATCATCTTTTTACAGATTAAGTATATAGGTATTTAAAGATGGAGATGCCCATATTTTAGTAGTACAGTTGCTTCAATAATGTTTCCTGCACTGGTGCAAGCTGACAGTTGTATGGCGTGTGCATCGAAAGCTGTCGTCCGCACCACTGCTGCTGACACCACTGCCATTTTTGCAGCGTACTTGTGCAACCGTGCGTGCTCAGATGAACCAGTCAAGTACGCACTTGCACTCCGCCAGCTATCAAAGCAGCCAGGAGCTGCTGGTGACGGCGCCCAGTGCAAGCAAGATGAGCCCGTGGAGGCGCGCAGCTCTGTCGCGAGACGCTCAATGGAGCGCTCACGGTCACGTGCGTGGTGACTTTCGTACCAGTAAAGTCGTTCATGCTACGTCGGCGCACGCAGCTTTATCCAGGCGTGGCGAACAGCGGTCTTGAAGGCGTCGAGGCACTGGTGTGTGCATCGTGATGCGTCGAGACAGCAAAGCGGCTGCTCGGGTACTTCGCTTACTTGGACATCGACATGGAAGCTGCGGCATTGCTCGTCCAGCTCTCTGACGGCGTGACGAAGTCAGCACCGATTGACTGCCTATTGGTGCTTCGGTGCGACTACACGTTCTCGCCAACGCAGCACGTGCAGCTGTGCAGCCGCATGCAGTCATCGAGCTCGTACGAGAGCTACAGAAGCTTCGGCATGTCGTCCACAGGAAGAAGCTGTCTGTGGATGGTGCGCTCGCACTGTGTGCTCAAGCGCAGTTGCGCGTCAGCGCTGAGCGCCACTGACCTGGCTGGCGTCGTCTCGGTGTTGTTCATAGCGCTACAATCAGCAACGTTGTGCGGCCGCGCTACTAGTGTAGCTCCTGTCCAGTGATTCCGTCGAGCGCCGAGTCCGTTCTCGGACAGTGTAAAGCAGCGCTTTGTCGTCTCACTGACTCGGACACACCCAGACAAAAACCAGTGACTTCGCGCGCATCCCGACAACGAGGATCCCGAACGCAGAATTAAATGCCGAGCTGTGCCACCGTGCTCGGTCGAGATCACCAGCTGTGTCCGCATGGTGGCGATGCTCGGCACGCCGCCTGCGGTCTTCGTCGCGTTATGCCGCCGAGCGAGCACTGAGTCCCTTGTCATGTGCGCGCGGCCGCTGCCCCAGAAAGTCCTCGTCTCGCTCTTCTTCGACAGCGTAAACGCAGACCTGCGCGTCAAAGACGCGGCGTTAGAATCAGAGGTGACGATGCTTCGCGATTGGTAATATTTGCCAGCATGATGACGACGTGGCAAAGCCCCGCGTGCTTCATCGTCATGATAGGCCGGTACGCCGGCGCGCTCGTGAAGATCCGGAACGAGCTCCGCGCGAAGCACCCGCGGTTCGCAGACGCGAGTGGACCAGTCGTGGTGCCGACGCTGGGCGAGCTCACGTTGCTGATGTACCTCGAGACGGCGGTCTGCGAGACCGTGCGCTTGAACTTGGTGGCGCCGATGTTTGCGCAAGGCCACAACGGACTTAATGCTGAGTGACGGGACCCCAGTGCGCAAGATCATGCGTGTGACGGTGCACCATCGCAGACCACTCCGTGAGGTCCGGCTCGCGAAACCGGTCCATCAGCTGCAGCTTCGGGAGAAGAGTATGAACTTCTGTAGTAAACACACACACAATCCAGAGCTTTCCGTGCCCGGCACGGCGTTCACTTTGCACTCGGTACGTACCTGTTCGGACACCTTGAGGATTTCCAACCATTTTCAGTTGCCAATTTAGCATTGTCTAATTCTTCTTTGTGAAAAATTTCTGACAAAAAGAGAGATTAGCACTAAAAACTTGCCCAATGGTGTACAACAACGCGGGAACAGTGGTGTGACATTCCCCCCGCTTTTTAAGGCGTTTATCATCAAGGTCTTCATCATGCTGATCCACACCTCAAGGCTCAAATTCCTGAGCTTCACCTTCCACAGCACAGCACTATTGAGTATACCGAACAAATGATAGCAGTAAGTCAAGTGATGTTGGTATATTCGAAGGTGCGTCACTCCATAGATTTGAAGCATGTACCAGTGCTAAGAGGAGCGTCAAGACAGCAACAAAGGGTTTCAGAACTCCTCGTATCACTCTGGCATACTTTTCATTTTGTTTCACTTTGCAAGGGCAGCCCTTTGTCGTGGTGCTGAAGATTTATCCCAGAGGACACGAGGTGGTGGTCTTCACGGACCATCAGAACCTGACGTACGCCGACTTCGACAACATGCTGATGCTGAGATGATGGCGACGTTAAATCGAAGAGTTCGGCGCATGACTGCAGTACATTAATGGTGAGCACGACGTCGTCGCAGATGAGCTGTCGCGGCTGCCGTACAATGACGGCGCAGAGTGTGCTGCCGAAGAGGCCTAGCGGCACGCTGTTCGATTTAGCCATCGCTGAGATTGCCGAAGTGCAAGCCAAGGACCCAGCACCTGCATACACTAGCAACCCTAGACGAAAGAGATGGACGGCGTGACCCTCCAAGTCAACCCAACAACCGCATCATCACCCCGCGCGCGCTTCAGCATCGGGTCCTCAAGACGCTGCACCAGTGGCTCATCCACTTCAGCGAGATGATCATGAACGAAAATCTTCGTGCTGTTCTTTGGTGGTGCGGCATGCAAGACAGCGTGAAGGGGTATGTGAAGAAGTGTCGCGAGTGCAAATTGCACAAGAACAGCAACGTGAAGCATGGGAAGATCCCATACAAAACTATCGCGACAGCCATAGATGGAGATAGCGGTCGACTCGTTCGCACCATTCGAAGAGCAAAAACGTCGAGCGCTGTCGATCATCGACACCAGTACGCAGTTGGTGGAGCGGTTCCCAATGGGCGACGACATTAGCGCAGACGCAGCTCAGACAACAGTGGATTAATCGTTACCCGCGACCCCTCCACTGAGTCTACGAACAGGGCTCAGAGTTCAAGAAGGTGTTCGCAGAGCTCCTTGCGAGCTACGGGGTCAAGTCGTGTGATACAACGGCGAAGAAAGCGCAAGCCAACGCCAACGTGGAACGGATCCACGTAACCATCAATAACAAGGTCGGAACGATGGCGTTAGAGTATGGTGATGACTGGAACTCGACGCTTTGAACATCAGCTACGCACTGCGCATCGCCCACCACACTACGCTGAAGGCATCTCCTGGTGAGCTTGTGTTCGGCCGAAACACGCTCTTTGACGTCGCGTACGAAACAAACTGCGCGGAGCAGCACATGGCGAAGCTTGCGCAAATGAAGCTGGTGTCAACAAAAGAAAATGACAAGCGAATCGCTCATGAATACAAGCCCAATGACAAGTTGATACTCATCTTAACAGGAAACAGCGCAAAGCACAGCTCAGCGAAACGCAGGACCGTTCTCTGTCATGGCAGTGCGCGGCAATGGGATCGTGGTGACCGTCAAAGGTCGCTATGCTGGTGCACATCCGCCGCGTGCGACCTTTCGTCACCAAGATGGGGGAGGATGACGTAGATGAGATCCAGAGCAAGTAACCAAAGAGCGAGAGAGCCAGAGAAAAGAGTGTGAGTCTAGATCCACACCGGCTCTAATGTTGAAGGACCATCACTTCGTATGGCCAAGTGCAACGAGCGCAAAGTCTGCACTCCATGCCACTCGATGCCACTCGCGCCAAAATACAACTCGCTTCAAATCTTTCCTCGCGTCGCACAGCCCAGAGCCGTGACGTACAACAGTTTCAGTTGTACCGACCGTGATGAATGTGCAGCCCCACAAAAAAGGCTGTGTGCTGTCATGATGATTCTAAAGAATCTGAAGATTCAATTTCTTTGTTCGGAATTGAGTTCAAGACTTCAGTTTTGTAAACTATTTGCAACATCCGAAATATTGTTGCAAAATCAATGAGTTGCATAAAATGTTGGGTCAGCGAAGATTTTTCGCTCTTGAAATGAAATTGCTCTCTCTACGCAAGAGCTCGTCATTGAAACAAGACATGAAAAAAACAGATCGAAGTGAAGCAAGCCGAAACTTCGGCTTGCTTGTGCGTCTATGTTTCACCTCAAACCGAACTGTGTACCTCATACTACATCATATTAGAAAACGTGCACAAACTAATGTGGGATAGAGAAGTACTGGTAACGTTACAATTCTTTGTTCGGAATTGAGTTCAAGATTTAGAATTGTAATATTTTTGCAACATTCGATATTGTTGCAAAATCAATGAGGTTGCAGAATAATAACCCCTCTCAAAATAATGAGGTTGCAATTCCTTTGCTGATTTTTGTGGGGTTTTTGATCAACACAGACTCGCTATAACCCATCTTAGAAACAAGTTATTGCCAGTCTTTTGCCGCCGACTCTGCAAAACCAGGATGTCCGTGTCTATCCGCCAGTCTCCGCAACTGCCGCCAGTGCGCTCCTACTGTACTCGTGTAGTGAACCGCGGCGGCAGTAATGGCGGCGTGCTGTCTGTGCTCAGCCCTGGAGAAGCTCCTGGATCCTCTGGAGCACCTCGTGCTGCTCGTCCAGCGAAAGCTTCGACACAATGTTCACGACCATCGCCACTGACGGCATGGGCGACCTACATCGCACAACGCAACGACAAGAGGTCAGCAGTCAGTGCGTTGTCGTTTGAGCACCAAACTCTGCCAGCGTCACTGGGATACATGAGAGACACCAAGACCGTGAGGCGAGAGCGAGGACGCACCGGATGAACGTGTTGTAGTACACGGACGTGAAGAGCGCCATGATGAACTGGCAGTCCATGCGGTCCATGACGCCGCCGTGGCCAGGAATGACCGAGTCAAAGTCCTTGAGGTTGTACGTGCGCTTGATGGCCGACGCGTAGAAGCCGCCGAACGGCGCGACCACAGACGCGAACGTCGCGAACCAGATCGAATGGATCTGCACACACAAGGAAGGACGCACCCATGCATCCAATCCAGATCAGTGCGTCGGAACGAGACGGACCAGCAAGCACCAATAACACCCACACAAACCTGGATCGGGAGGTACGCGATCTGGCTGCGGCCAATGTACTTGGCGATCGACGCCGGCACTGTGTACACGCTCGGCACAAAGACGCCGCGGACAGGGCACGAAAGCGCGTCTGGGATGAGCTGGAGGCTCTCGAGCGGGCAGATCATCCACTGGAACTTGGCGAGCCACGCGCTGCAAAAGACCGCGAAGACGATCGTGCACGCGAATGCGCCAATGAAGCCCTCCCACGTCTTGTTGGGCGACAGGCGCAGGAACGGCGTCTTGACGAACTTGCGGCCAAAGAGCTTGCCGCAAAAGAACGCAAAGCAGTCGTTGCACACGACCAGCGACACGGGGAAGACGAACCAGAAGAGTCCTGAGGGACGCAATAGGAGAAGTGAGTGTGAGTCCCATTCCCCTCCTTCTTTGTTTCGTTTGGTCGTCCTACGTACGCACCGTTAAAGATGTTGTTGAGAATGTACTTCATCTGGAACACGATGAGGCCGAGAGTGACGATCGTCCATGTGTACTGGCTCATCTGGTACTTGTAGTAGCCTGTCGTATACATACGTAGGCACAGCAGAGCCATGGAGGCACAACCTGGTTAGTATGGGACTGCAGGCCCCCTCTCAAGTCTCCAGACACCGCCTTCCATCGCCTCCGTACCTTTCTTCAGGCTCAGCACCGACATGACGAAGAGCACTGCGTACATCGTAAACGAGATCCACGTGTGGTAGCGCAGGTAGTGCACGACAGCAGGCGGTACGAAGCGGATCTTGCGGTTCTCAATGAACGCGCCGAACGAGTCGCCGTAGTTGAAGAAGAGCGCGACTGAGAACCAGCCCCACTGTGGATGGCCAAGCGTGTGCACGTAATGGATCGTCAGCCAAAGCGTCACCAACAAGTAGAAAAAGCGACACACACGCTCTTCTTCCTAGCGCACACGCAGCACAAATAATTCGCTCACGAACGCACCTGCACGGAGCGGAACCACGGGATGTTCTTCTCAGCGGCGGCGCGGTAGCGAACGTTCACGAGCTCGCGGAAGAGCAGGATTTGCAGCACCACGACCATGAGCCATGCGTAGAGGTGGCCGCCGTAGAGGATGAGCGCGAACGCAGCGATCATGGCGAAGCCCACGACTACGCGCGTGAGGAACTTGTGGAGCGGTGACGTTGCCGCCGCCGCCGCCGCCGCTTTGGCGCTGTCGGCGCGTGCGACGGCACGGCTGCTGCTTGGAGGTAGCTGTCCGCCGGCGCTCTCGGGCGTCGAGCGCCGCTTGCGCAGCCCGCCCGACGCGGGAGCGGAAGCGGGGGCAGGGGGTGTCGCCATGTCGCCGGTGGCTGCTTGCTTGTGGCCCGACTCGACGAAGAATGGTGATGCCATTCGAGGGAGCGAGCGAGTGACGTTGTGGCACGGAAAGTATTAACTACTGTATCCCACCGCAGCATACAAACATCAAGTTGAAACGACATGGCCACACTTGAGTGTCTCGGCAAAATGTCTATGAAAAATGGAACAGGAATCTTCTCCTGCTTTCGTAAAACCCTAAACTAAACTTACTAAACCATGGGCAAGATTTATGAAATTTCCTAGGTCAAAGGACAAACAGGGAAATCAGTAGCACCTGGACACCTTCAAGTTGTGTGCGATCTTCATCAATTCTCGCACTCAGCGATTCGCATCAGAGATCGCAAGAAGACAAGAGCTCAGAGCTCAGCTCAGTAAGAAGAGGAGAAGAAGCCCGCGTGAGCCAATGACGTCGAGCGGGGGTGCACGACTGGCGCTGCTGGTGCTGGTGCTGGTGCCGGTACTGGCAACGCTGGCGGGTGCGCTCAACCCGCATCTCCAACCGCCCACGCACGACCCGGTCGCGGCCACGCGTGGACTCATCCAGCGCCGTCTGGGAGCTGCGTACAACGACCAAGTGCGTTTGTTCTTCCTATTTTCCATTCGAAGCTCGCTAGTCCGTCGCTGACACTCGCTATACGGTCCTTTCAGATCGCTCTCCGTGTGCTGGAGGCGCCACAGGACGGACTGGACGTGTTTGAGATCGGATCGGCTGACGGGAAGCTGGAAATCGCAGGTAGCTCCGGAACCGCGATGGCGTACGGCCTGCAGTGGTACTTTAAGCGCGTGTTGCACACGCAGACGGACTGGGACAATCACAAGCTACGCCTCCCAGAGAAGCTGCCGTCTGTGGACCCACCCATCCGCCAGCAGCGTGCGACCAAGTACTCGTACTACCAGAACGTCTGCACAGTGAGCTACTCGTCGTGGACGTGGGGCTGGGAGAAGTGGGAGGCGCACCTCGACTGGATGGCGATGAACGGTGCGTGCTTGGTTCTGCGATACGGACGGGCGGTAGTAATAGGAGCATTGACGTAGCTGTGTCGACACAGGCATCAACATGCCGCTGGCGTTCACCGGCCAGGAAAAGGTGTGGCAGAGCACGTTCCGCCACTTCAACATCAGTGATGCGGGGCTGCACAAGTTCTTTGCGGGCTCGGGCTTCCTCGCGTGGGGCCGCATGGGGAACGTGCGCGGGAGCTGGGTGAAGGGCCCCCTCCCGCAACAGTTCATCGACGATCAGTTCGCGCTCCAGCTCCAGACGCTCGCCCGCATGCGGGAGTTCGGGATGGTCCCAGCGCTGCCTGCGTTCGCTGGCCACGTCCCCGAGGAGCTCAAGACGCGGTTCCCAGCTGCGAAGATCACGCGGTCGCCCAACTGGAACAACTTCCCGGACGAGTTCAGTTGCGTGTACATGGTGGACCCAGTGGACCCGCTGTACCTAGCGATCGGCCGGAAGTTTCTGGAAGAACAAACACGACTGTACAACTACACGTCGTCGCTCTACCAGTGCGACACGTTCAACGAGATGGACCCCGACACGACTGACCCGACGGCGCTTGCGAACTCGTCCCAGGCGGTGATCAACAGCATGACAGCAGCGGACCCGGACGCAGTGTGGCTCATGCAGGGGTGGCTCTTTCAGAGCGAGTACTGGACGAAAGACCTCACGCGAGCGTACCTGCAGGCTGTGCCGAACGACCGGATGATCATCCTCGACTTGTACAGCGAAGTGGACCCGATCTGGAGCCGCGACGACAACTACTTTGGCAAGAGCTGGATCTACTGCGTGCTGCACAACTTTGGCGGCAGCACGGGACTCCGAGGCGACCTCCCAACTCTCGGCCGCGACCCGGTCGAGTCGCTCGCTCAGTCGAACGGTACGATGGTCGGCGTTGGGCTCACAATGGAAGGGATCTACCAGAACTACGTCGTGTACGACCTCACGCTGCAGATGGCGTGGGAAGCGAGCGCGGTCGCGATCCCGGACTGGGTCGCTCAGTACGCGCACCAACGGTACAACTCGGCAAACGCACACGCACAGAAAGCGTGGCAAGTACTCGCAGCGTCCGTGTACAACCAGACGCGCGCGTACGGCGGCGTGACGAAGAGCATCGTGATGATGATCCCGCACTGGAACCTCGTCCGCGACGGTTTCATGCCGACTGAGATCAAGTACGACCCGAACGACATCGCGAAGGCGTGGAACCAGCTATTGCTCGCGTCCGACGAGCTTCGTGGTGTCGACACGTTTCGCCACGACCTTGTCGACGTCTCCCGTCAGTACCTGAGCGACCACCTCTTGAAGCTCTACGTCGACATCCGAGACGGGTTCGGGAACAAGACTGCGACCGCTGCTCAGCTGACGACGTTGAAAGACCAGTTTTTACAGACGATCGTCGACATGGACGACATCCTGGCTACAAACGAAGACTTTCTGCTCGGGACATGGATCAGCGACGCACGTGCGCTCGGAGCTGGCGACGGTGCACTGCAAGATTACTATGAGTTTGAGGCCCGCAACCTCGTGACGCGCTGGGGCGACAACAACAACAACACGGTGCACGACTACGCGGGGAAGGAGTGGGGCGGGCTCGTGCGCGGGTACTACCTGAGCCGCTGGCGCATCTGGCTCACAGAGGCGTGCCAGGCGTACGCAGACGGCCGCGCGATGAACGACAAGGTCGTGTTTGCGGCTCGAGAGGCGTTCGAGCTCAAGTGGCAGCTGCTCCACGACGCGTACCCGACGATGCCACGTGGCGACGCAGTGGCGACCTCCAAGCGGCTCTACTACGAGTACGTGGACAATGCTGATGGTGTCAACGGCAATGTCTGGGACGCGAAGCTCGGGTTCGTGGACGAAGCGGACGTGATGTGAGTGAGGCCAGGAGCACTCATGTTATGGTAATTCAGGGAGCTCTATTCAAACTGTTTGGTGTGCCCCACATTTTTTATTCCTGTATTTGCTCCTATTTTTGTCACATAGAATAACGACACAAAACATCGCGAGTTGGAAGTGATGGCGAGCAACGGCGGCGGTGCAGAGCAGCCGGTGGACAAGGAGACCGCGAAGGAGCACTTCCGCTCTTCGCGCCTGAGCTGGAGCAACCAAGCGGAGCACGTGCGCTTGCTTCGCGCCTTCCTCTCTAATGGATCGAAAACACGCAGACGCCGAGACTGACGATCGCTTTCACCCTTTTGTTGCTGGCCGTCGCAGAAACTGCGCCAGGAGCTCAACGACATTGCGATCGCCAAGTGCCACGACGTCGCTGCGAGCTTCGCGGCGTGCGCGCAGGACCAGGGGCTGCTCGTGGTCTTCAAGTGCCGTGCGCAGAACAAGGCGATGAACGACTGCCTGCACCAGTTCACGAACGCCGAGCAGTTTCAAGCGTATCGCGACAAGCGCTCCAAGGACATGCTCGAGACGCTGTAGACGCCATTCGATCATTCTCACACACGCTCGTATCCTGCGAGTGCAGACGGCCTTTCAGTCATTCGCTCGATGAGCAACCAAGCCAAACGCATCGTTTTAGTAGGCATTCAGTGAACTATTCGATGAAGCGAGTGGGAGCGAGTGAGCTCCTCACAATGGAAGCTGGTAGATGGGTCAGCGGCTGGCTGGCTCGTGTGCAAAGAGCGATGCAGATGAAGCCACGTACTGTACTGTACGTGTGCTCCCTCAACTCCTTACTGCATGCGCGAGACGAGACTGGGGCTCCTGGCCGGCGAGCGGCCCGAGAGGAACTGCTTCGCGACCGCCACACACTCGGCGCCAATGGCCTTGCACGCGGCCTCAATCTCCTGCGGCGAGTGGATCGCCGTGACCGACACGCGCACGCTCGGGAGCGGCTCGTACGTCTGGTTCGCCTTGTAACGCGGCGAGCAGACCGCGATGCCTTTGCCCAGCAGATTGTTCATCACGCGGTCGCAGATCTCACGAGCGACTGCACGCTGCTGGGCGTCGTTGCCCACGCGTGCGAGGACCGTGGGCGCCACGCGCACGTGGACAATCGGCGACACACGCGCGCTCGCGAGCACAAAGTCGCCCTGGAGCGCAGTCGTGAGCACGTCGTGCGCCAGCGCCGCGTTTGTACGGAGCTTCGTGAACAGCTCTGGCTCGGCGCGCATGAGCCGGATCGCCTCGGACGTGCACGCGGACGTGAACGGCGGCGGCGACGCCGAGAAGACGTAGCCAGCGCTGTTGATGCGCTGGTAGTCCACGACCTCCTGCGAGCCCGTGCTGAAGCCGCCGACGCCAGCTGCTGCGCCTGCGAGTGAGCCGCAGATGATCGCGACGTCTGCGACCGGCACGTGGCAGTGCTCCGTGATGCCGCGGCCGTGGTCGCCGAGGACGCCGAACGAGAACGACTCGTCGAGGAAGAGGCGGAAAAAGTACTTTTCACAGAGCGCAACGACCTTGGGCAGGTCGATCACGTCCCCGTGGTTGCGGAAGAGCGACTCGGTCACAACGTACCGGCGCTGGCAGTCGGACCCACGACCAGCTTTCTTGTCGGCTGCCCGCACGCTCGCGAGCACGCGCTCGAGGTCCGCGAGGTCGTTGTGCTTGTAGTAGTGCGTCGTGCAGCGGGCGAGGTTCGCGCCGACGAGGATCGAGTCGTTGCAGCCGTCGTCGACGACAATGAGGTCGCCACGCTTCGCGAACGCCGGCAGCACGGTCGACGACGTCGCCTCCGTGTCTGAGAACGTGATCGCGTCTGGCGTCCCGATGAGCGCCGCGAGGTCCTTCTCGAGGATCTCGTGCGTGTCGATCGTGCCGTAGAAGCCGCGTGGACCGCACGAGCCGCAACCGTACTTGGTCAGCGCCTTCACCGCAGTCTCCTTGAGCTCCGGGCGGCTGCCGAGGCCGAGGAAGTCGAACGTCGCGAGGTTCAGCAGCGGCTTCTCAATGCCCTGCAGCTTAATGTGCGTGTCTGGCTGTGACTCGACAATGCCGATCGGACGCGCGCGACTCGCGTCTGCGCTGCTGGCGGCTGGGACGAGCGGCTCGGGCGTCCACTCGGCCACGAGGTCGTCGATCTCTTTCGCAGTCAGCTTCACGCCCTTTTGCTTTGGTTTGTCCTTCTTCACGAGCGCAATGTAAATCACAAACACGATCAAGAACGTCTCGATGATCACGTGCTCGGGGCTGCGCTCGTAGATCGCACGGATGTACCTGCTCGGAAGAAGGGGGTGGAGCAATACACACAATACAATGTCAGTGGAGGTCTGTCGGTCGCAGTGGCACGCGTGTGTGGGGGACGGGGGGGTTAGTGCCGAGCGACGTACTCGTAATACGTGTGCGGCGCATTCGAGAACGCGTCGCTGATCTTGGTGGCATCGAGCGACACGAGCGCCTAGAGATCACCATCCGCACATGAACGAGACAAGTCAGTCGAGTCGTTACGCCAGCAAACCTTCGTCTGCGTTCGCACGTAAGTGCGAGAGTGAGTGAGAGCCACGTACGTCAGCAAAGGGCTTGCCGATCGTCCCCCACCACTCGCTCATTGCGGCTGAGGCTCTCTGCTGCTGCTGGTGCTGCTGGAAGGCGACGCGAGCGCTTGCGCAGAGGACGGCGAAAGCGGGAATGCATCGCTCGCTGAAGGCGACTTCTTTCGGACATGTCACAAAAGCGGATTGCGCACACAGTAAAATAAGCGAGGGAGTGCGTTCTTTGAAAGATCGACAAGATTGAACCAAGAGTTGGATGTCTGAGCTGAGACGAGCGAGACGAATGCGGACAACCAGCACGTACGTGCATTTGGTAGATAGAAACGCGAAGCGAAGAGCTGCAACCAGAACGGACGCTGATGGCTCGTTCTCCTTCCTCTTCGCAGGAGAGAGCAGAGTGTCCCCCGCGTTCGAGCGGTATACTGTCGCGCTGACCCGCAAGAAGAGACTCCCATAAAGGTGCTGGACGAACGAGAGTTGGAGATCAGGGAATGGGGCCTTCGGTTGACTCGAAGCGGGTTGAATGAGCGAGCGAGCAATGTGTTGGCATTCCCGATGCAGGAGGCGAGAAATAGTCTCGATCTCGATGGTGTTGGCGAAAGCTGGCCTTGAGTCTGGATCAACATGCACACGAGTTGGTGTCCCTCTGCGTTGCTGTTGGTGCCGCTTTGCTCAGCTCGAGTCGACAGAAAGTGAAGCAAGTCGTCCTGACACAAGCAGCCACCCTAGCGTCTGTGAAGCAGACTTGGTTTGCAGGGCGAGGCCAATTTCCCCAGCATGCTGGAGCAAGCTGGAGCAAGCGTGCTCAGTAGTACAGTACTGTATACACGAGGGCTGCATTTCTGCGAAGAACGACAGCGTGAATGGTTGCTAACTGCACTGTAGAATGGTCTTTCGAGCTCTCTCGATGATGGCGTGGCGTGAGCAGCACGAGATGCAAAGTGCGGACGTGCAATTGAACAGGTTCGTCACGAACCTGTTGGGCAACTTCAAAAAGCAGCTTTTGACCCTACTAAATACGTGTTCCGCAGCGGTTCGTCACTGTTTCGACGAACCACGCATAGATTTCTTTTGGATTACCGAACGTTTGGCAACATTCATTGTGGCTGGAGGCTCTTTTTGTCGGGGGTCCTCTTTCGTTCACTTCACTTGCTTAAACTCAGTGATGACCGACGTGACTTTTGGCGCATGGCTTAACACGCAGAAGCACGGGGCGGACTCGGAGCGGAGCGGAACGGGAGAGCGGCGGCGTACGAGACGCTGACCTCACAGAGCGGAGCAGGGAGGTTGGAGCTGGTGGGCGAACTGGCCGCTTAGCGAATGAAGTCAAACGGCAACGCGACGAAAAAATACGGTATCGAATTTAGCAGTACCGTATTCCTTCTCTTATAACGGGCTATGATATACAAAAAACATATGGGCGCTACATCGCACAGAAATGTGCAAAAACACAACTTGGTTTAGTGACTAGTCATTAAAGCTCATCGTCCGAGCAAACTGCGTCGCCAGC